>CM077880.1:17450000-17452500 GCA_039720435.1 Amazona ochrocephala | reverse complement strand
AAGCTGCAAGGGTTAGGATTTGGGTAAACATACAGGGTTAAATTCTGCTCTGCCCCCATTCAACTTGATTGACTTCTGAGGAGTTTCAGGGGGATATAAGAGAGTAAGATTTTATTTGTCATGTGCATAAGGTAATGTTAATAATCCTGTATAATATCTAGTTAGTATTAAGTGTATAATATTGCCTTTGTTTATTTCAGTTAGGATTTCTTGTGACTACATAGGCAGTTTGGAGAGGTAAAATATCAATAAAATATTTTGGGTTTTTTTCTTTTTTTTCTTTCCCTGTTTGGAGAGTTGGACTGAATATTATTTTGGCTGCTGTTTATATGCTTTGATTTGAGAACTTGGAACTTTTTTCCCTAACGTACTATACAGGGCTTTTCCTGTACAAATTATCCCTATTGCATATCCTTTTATAACAGCTACAAAATGGGATGTGAAATATTTGTACATGTGATAATGCTCTACACAAAAAAAAAAAAAAATAACAAAAACCACACACACACCCCCCCAAAAAAACAAAAAACAATGAAAAAAACACCATCTCTATTTACAGCAAAATGTAGTATTTATTGAGCTAGGCCATTAGGGTAATGATACAAAGAACTGAAGTATACATACCATGCTCCCTTCCATTTAACGTATTAATGCTGTCAACATTATCAAGATGCAGCAATTTCAGTGCAGTCAGAAGGTGGCTCTAGTGCTTTAATTTTGCTACTTAGCCTACCAGAGGATCCAAAGAGTAGAAATTACTTTTGTGCTACATTTTTTTTTTTTTTAATTTCACTGATGTTCCAACTGGAATACAACATTCAATTTTATATATCAAACAACTTCCCATTCACGAAGATGCGTGCACTCACAATTTTTCTACTTTTTAATGTTCAGCTGCCTAGGTGACAAAGAACAACAAATCAAGCCAAAACAAAAAATTAAATCATTAAAGTTACAGCTTACACCTCTGAAACACTTCCTATCAACACACCAAGACATATGTAGACCCTTCCACTGTGATACCATGAAGATATTAGAACTTCACTCCTCTACTCTGGCATACCAACCTTTGCTATCTCTGTGGTGGCCTTGCAGAATTGCTGGCTATTGAGACAATTCTTTTGGGGTAGAATTCATTTCAGGTATATAAAGGCAGATAAATCAGGCTTTATGTAGGTGAAACACAGAGGGACTGTATGGAGGCAGTCATGACTGACCATGTTAGATAGGCGCTGCTCACTTGCCTTCCTAGCATGGTGGTTGTGACTTCTGATGGGTCACAGTCATTAAGCATACCAGCATAGATTCTGTCCACTGGCTTGTACCCATTACTGGTTGCTGATCCTCTTCAGCCTAGTCTGTACTCTGGTTTTGTGTCCCCTCTTCCAAGGAGGCCCAGATAGCTCGCCTGCCTGCTCTAAGGCAATCCCATATGTGAGACAGCTGTGACAACCACATGAGCTACGGAAAGTTTTACACCAGTCATACACTTTTTTCCCCTCTGTCATTATCATTATTGTTCTGAGAGCGTCATCTCAAAGGAGATTTATAAGACCACATAAACATATAAGGTATTGTCCCTGCCTTGACACATTTGCAGTCCCCAGAAAATACCAAAAGTTCCATTGGCATTTACATGAAATACTCCTTTCCACAGGATGCCTCAAATGGGTCACAAGGGATAGGGCCAAACCTTTTGCTACTCTAACTATACAAATATATTTTTACAGGTCTGGTCTTTTTAACTTTTTATTAAATGCTTACTATTTAAATAAGCTGTTATGAACTTTACCTGTCTTCAGTGTAACCCGTGTTAATTGTTCAGCTTCTCTAAGAGGTCAAAGGTGGCCTTGAAGAAATATTTGAAAGAAATAGAAGAGGTCAGACAACCAAAACATCTGACCTTCTGCAGTATGGACAGGGATATCAGGATACCATCTAACTGCTCATCATATTTTAATAAAAAATATTTGCAGGTAAAACTTCCCTTCATTTTTAATACATATTCTGCTGAAGTAAGAAATTAACATTGCCTCCTTGAGCGTTACTTCTAATTGTGTACAATTAACATTTGTTGATCAAAATAAGTAAAATTTTAAGCTAGTCAGGCAAAGATGAAATAGCTTTTAAAATACTTCATTATAATAGGTCTGATTTATAAAATTTATTACCCAACTAGTGACTTTAAGAGGTCAGTCACTTGCTAGTTGAGTACATAAAAAAAATTATATGGAATTCTGTGATTAGCATTGAAAGCTTCAAGAAAGAATATGGAATTCATTAGACATAGTGTGTGGATCTGTTTTTATGTTGTGCAGTAGTTTAATTCATGTAACATGCATCATTTTCCAAGAAAACATTTCTAAAGGTATACTTGTTTTGTGACATAAGGCTGTTTTAATAAAAAAGAATTGTGTTCTTGGTCTTCTAAATCAATCCAAATGAAATACTGTACTTTACAGCTTTTAAGCAGGTTTTTTTCCTGCTTCTCTTTCTTTCC
>CM077880.1:17360000-17445000 GCA_039720435.1 Amazona ochrocephala | reverse complement strand
ACCCTGACTAGTACTGGAATAGGGGATTAAAGAAAGATGAACAAAATAATAATAATGCATCTATCCAACTCAGCAAAGGAGAAAATGTTTTCCATGGCTCTGCAGGAGTCAGTTTTCGACCCAAAGCACAAGACTGGGTTAGTATTAGGAAATGCTATTAATGATCATAAAATTATAGGGGGGTTTTCATTTGTTTTTAAATTAACCCAGATATTTTACATGGCTAGATGAGCTCCTGCAACAGTGAATCCATTGACTCAACTTTCCTACAAGTTGCACTAAGTAGCCCTTCTCTTAAGAGTGTAACTGCAGAGGGATCAAGCAGACTGTATGATATAGTAGGCTCCACAACAGAAATTTTTATGTCTATTTCCCTATTTTCCTCTCTGTTCCTATTCCAAAAGTTCTGATTTTCTTCCTCAATGAGTCATCATTAACTTCAATTTCTTCTTTTAAAAATAACATTCATGCACATTCTGCTTGGGTGTGTAACTGTGCTTTGAGGCCTGCCTGTTGATGATCCCCAGCCTGGGATGCTGGGCTTTTTCCAATTTTCCATCTGAGCAGTCATCTATAAATAACTCAGGGTGGGTTAATCTGACCTTTCACAAAACTACTTATCTGCTGGTTCTTGGTGGAGGGTGAAGAAGACAAAACTTGGGACCAGATGTCAAAAGACAAAAAGGAAAGCAAGTGGTTTGAAAGCTACTTTTCACCTTGGAAAAAAAAAAAAAATTCAGATTTTTCCACCTGGGAAGTATGGACGTAAATTTGTTACTGAGCACAGGAAAGTTGTAAAAGTATCCAGGCTGGATAGAAGGTTATGTGAGCTACTCAAAATGGAAAATGAAAATGATGTTGCAAAGTAAGCAATTATCTCTCATCCCAAGAATTCACAAAAGGTGCTACTAGGTAGGAGTATGGCTAATTATGATGAGTCCTTCCTTCTCCAAAACTACAAACTAGGATGACCTTCCTTATGCATTGTTTTCACCTCCTTTCTCTATTGCTGGACATTAAATAAATGTTCTTTGGGGGGATACACATATTTTTTTTCTTTTTTAAAATTGTGGTATATATTCCGTTACTTCCTAATCAATTTTTTAACACTCTATCTAGATCATAGGGACTGACACAGCTGCCCTCCTACCACAGCCTTTTCAGGTGTTGAAGGCCAGGTTGGACAGCGGGTGACATGGTTTAGTGGGAGGTGCCCCTGCCCATGGCAGGGGGGTTGGAACTAGATGATCGTAAGGTCCTTTCCAACCCTAACTATTCTATGATTCTATGATTTTATGATTCTATGAAAGAAAGTGATGAAGTCTTTAGAGTGTGTCTGTATTGCCATAGCAGCTCATGTGTCTTAATAAATCCCAGAAAGTGCAAACATAGCTTCCCAAAGTGTCTGAAAATTAATTAGTGACAACAAAATGCAAAATCAGGATAAAAATTAACCCACTGCTTTATATCGTCTAAAGCAAAACCACCAGAAAGCATATTTTGATTTTTTTTCACTTTTTTTTTGTCTGAAGTTGATAGCTAACACAGGGTCATCAAATTCATTCATTTTCAGTTTTCTACTCCAACTCTCTAGCTGTCCCTGGTTTGTTTCGGATTAGAGGAGAAAACTATGTGAGATAGCAATGGATTCATTTTTATGAAAAAGGCACCTATTACCTTCACTTTTACTATTTTGGCAGTGGAGAAGCAACTTCGTTTCACAAACATGGGTTTGTAACAGGAAGATAAACAGAGTGAGAAAGAAGGAGAGTATAAGAGATGGAGAAAGACCAGAAAAGAAAGACAGTAGATTATAGTAAATGTTTTATAGTATTTTGGCAAAATATTCTGGCTTTTTAAGTGCTCTGTAGTGTAAGTTTTATGAACAGAGGGAGAAAAACAGCACTTGTGATTAAAAAGAGTATATTTCTACCAGAAAACGTAATTTCTACTTTTGCACTTTAAAATTGGAATCTCTCTGAACAAACATTTCGTGAAGTAGGCCTTAAACTTTTTATTTTTCAAGCTCAAATGAGAAATGTCTTTAAGATTTATGGGTTTAGGTCTTTTTTAAAGTGTAAATTACTTTTTTTTGTTAATATCAAAATGACAGTCTCAGGAGCTTTTTTAAAAGATGGGACTGCAGCAAATAATGCACAAGCTTCCCACGCTATTCTGTCAAAAGGCCTTCGTGCCATCTTGCAACACCCTTGCTATTTCTGCCCTGACCCTCCTTCAAGCAGGAGCTGAGAATCCTGCTAAATCATGTGGTAGGTTAGTGATGTGGGAAAATGTCAGTATGTGATTACAATAAATCTCCAAACTCTGTTTCACTTCATGTGACCCATTCAGGATTCATATTTAGAAGCACAGTGTGGTAAAAATGGAGGAGATATATGCTGTTTACATGGTCCAGGGTCAGCCTGACACATTGAACAGGGGTTACTCAAGGGATGTATGCTTCCTCTAGGTTTTCCACTGGGGATGAAGGGGAAAGGGAAGAGAAACTTCAGTTTGTAGCAAGGGCTTCAAGGAAGTTCACTGGAAAAAGCTAAGCTAACTAAGAGGAAATCCAGGCTGCCTCAAATGCCTGTTTGATCAGCAACTTGCATTTGAATGGCAACTCCAAGTGTTGAGGGTGGCCACCACCATCTCTTCTCCAAAAGAGTTTCCACCTTGGATGTCCTCTGATTTCCTGATTTCATCTTATTTCCCGTGGCTGGTGTATATAAGTAAATTAAACAAATATAGTTCAAGTTCTCTACTGTATTTCACTGAATTTTCTTTGTTAAAAAAGGATTTGCTTAGAAAACTTCATTAATCATTAATGCGTCAGTTACAGATATATACTTGGTTAATAGCAAGAACTATCCATGTTGTTCTGAAAACTGTCAGGTATTAAATAGCTTGAATTTTCATGTGTATTAATTTCAGTCAAGCCTTCTCTAGCCTGTTGCCTCTCTCAGGCATTTTTAGCCAAGCTGTGCAATTGACAGATCCCTAAAAATCTGAAAGTACATGGGCTGGGTCACAGAGGCAAACATGGTCAAAAGCAAAGCTGCTCTCAGGTAGCAACGACTGAAGACCAGAAGTAAGGTTTTGAGCCAACACAGAAGTAGCAAGGTAAGCAGGCTGGGGGCCTGGGTAGGATGGACAGGCAGATGGAAACAGCTGGAGTGGCTGTGCAATATGTGGAGACCCACCTTCCCTGAATGATGAAGCCTTTGTACAGCCAGCACAAAGAGACTGAGGTGTAGCATGTAGATGGTGATGGACACGCTGGTCACTGAACAGCTTCTCAGAAGAGAGGAAGTGTTTCTCAGTGGGACAGAGGTGGAAGAAGCCTTTACTTATCTCACTCATGCTAAGTTGTATTTGCGCTCCTTTGGCCTTTGGAGAATAAAAGGCGTTTCACATACTGGGCTACCTTCCTTCCCAATTCATGTGTATTGCAAATATTTTTTTTTAATTCAGTTGCAGGTCTGTTCAGGAAGTGAATAGTGAGTTCTGTTTTTAAATCTAGAAGCTACATGCTATAAAATATAACATAAAATAAAATACAGCACCACAGGGAGCCCAGCTGCTGCATAGAAAGTTGATCTCTCTAAAACCCTCTGGCCCAAAAGAAAAAAATGAGTTTAGACATTTTCATGGGATTTCTCCAGCTAAAGCCCACCTTCAAATCCCATTTAACTTAGTATGTTTACATGTGACAAATTTTCATTAGATAATAAACAAAAACATGTGTACAAATGTGAAGAAAATAAAATCAGATGGCTGGTGGACTGTAGGGAACTGTGATTATCCAATTCCCCGCTGATATCTTTCCAGAATGTCACATCCAGATGTAGATTTTAGCAACGTATAGCCATTTCACCATCCTCAGTTCTTTGTATTTGACTAAATTGACTTTTCTTCTGCAACATAGAGACTATATATTTTTTTTAGATGTGGAGAGCTCTAAAAGACCAATACCATTTCTAAATATCATGGGATTTCACTGTAAGATCTTGTTATTTTTCTGTAGTGATGTAGAATACACTTATCCCTACTGATCTTCCCACTTACAGTAGTATCAAATAAATCAGTATTATAATTATACTGATACCTTTTCCACATACTACTACTGGAAATGGTCACAACCATACAAGACACTTCTGTGAGACTGGATGTGTGGATGTGGCATGAACTTCACCAGACACAGAAGATGAAGAGCACGGAAATAGCCAAATGATGCACAAAAATAGCGCACAGCTCCTAGACTGCAAAGACAAACAGAACCAGCAACTGCAGCTGCTCAAATGGGGGAAATGGGACAAAGGGGCAAGAGAGTGAGAGAAGGGCTTTGGGGAGCAGTCTGATGCAAAAATGGCTGACCTCATCCTGCAGCTAAGGAAGCCAGTTCTGTATTGGCAGGGTACCAAAAAATAAAGGCGCAACAAGACTAGGCTTAAAAGATCTCAGGCACCAACAGCTCTTGTTAATGTTGGTCACTGGATAATATCTTGTCCAACAGATGTGAAAGTAGCAAATTGCAGAAGTCTAGTAATCACTCAGTTAGTACAAATACTAAAGAAATAGAGGAGTTACGCTGCCATCAGGCTGACTTACTACAAAGGCCAACATGGTTTGGAAACACGGAATGTCAGCATTATCCTGGGTTCAGCAGTAGCAGTCATTTTTCTCCTGTTCAGTAGCTGGTGCAGTGCTGTGTTTTTGACTTTCAGCCTGGGAACAAAGCTGATGGCACTGATATATTCAGTTGCTGCTCAGTAGTGTTTAGTTTGACAAAAGACTTTGAGTCTCATGCTCTGCCAGGGAGGAGGGGAAGCCAGGAGGAAGCAGAGACAGAACACCTGACCCAAACTAGCCAAAGAGGTATTCCATACCACAGCATGTCATGGCCAGTATATAAATTGGGGGCAGTTACCAGGAAGGGTTGAATCATTGCTGGGGTCGGGCTGGGTATCGGTTGGCAGGTGGTGAGTGGTTGTATTTTCTTCCTTTGTTACTTTCTTTATCATTATTATTATTGGTGGCAGCAGTAGTGGTTTTGTGTTATACCTTAGTTACTGGACTGTTCTTTTCTTAAACCATGAGAGTTACATACTTTCGATTCTCCTCCCCATCCCTCCGGGAGCAGGCGGAGGAAGGTGGGTAGAGGGAGGTAACGACTGCGTGGCTGATTTGCCTACTGGGCTTAAACCACGACAATTCTTTTTGGTGCCCAGCGTGGGGCACAAATGGCTGAAATAATGACAGATCTGACCAGAGTGTGTCTAATTGTATTTGTGATAAGCATTCGTTGCATGGCTTCACTAAGGGGAAATCCTGCCTGACCAATCTGGTGGCCTTCTATTGTGAGGCTACGGAACTGATGGACAGGTGTAGAGCAGTTGATGCCATCTACCTGGACTTGTGCAAAGCCTTTGACACTGTCTCACATGACAATCTTGTGTCTAAGTTAGAGAGACATAAATTTGATAGATGGACCACTTGGTGGGTAAAGAACAGGCTGGATGGCCGCATGCAGAGTTGTGCTCAATAGCTCAATGTCCAGCTGGAAACCAGTAACGAGTGGTGTCCCTCAGGGATCGGTGTTGGGACCGGTCTTGTTCAACATCTTTGTGGGTGACATGGACAGTGGGATTGAGTGCGCCCTCAGCAAGTTTGCTGATGACACCAAGCTCTGTGGTTCGGTTGATAAGTTGGAGGGAAGGAATGCCATCCAGAGGGACCTTGACACGCTTGTGAGGTGGGCTGATGCCAACCTAATGAAGTTTAACCATGCTAAGTGCAAAGTCCTACACCTGGGTCGGAGCAATGCCAGGCACAGATACAGGTTGGGCTGGGAGGGGATTCAGAGCAGCCCTGTGGAGAAGGACTTGGGGGTGTGGGTTGATGAAAAAATGAACATGAGCCGGCTGCAGTGTGCGCTTGCAGCCCAGAAAGCCAACCGTATCCTGGGCTGCATCAAAAGGAGTGTGACCAGCAGGTCGAGGGAGGTGATCCTGCCCCTTTGCTCTCGTGAGACCTCACTTGGAGTATTGTATGCAGTTCTGGTGTCCTCAACATAAAAAGGACATGGAACTGTTAGAACAAGTGCAGAGGAGGGCCATGAGGATGATCAGGGGACTGGAGCACCTCCCATATGAAGATAGGCTGAGAAAATTGGGGCTGTTCAGCCTGGAGAAGAGAAGGCTGCGTGGAGACCTCATAGCAGCCTTCCAATACCTGAAGGGGGCCTATGGGGATGCTGGGGAGGGACTCTTCATTAGGGACTGTGGTGATAGGACAAGGGGTAACGGATTCAAACTTAAACAGGGGAATTTTAGATTGGATATGAGGAAGAAATTGTTTACTGTAAGGGTGGTGAGTCACTGGAATGAGTTGCTCAGGGAAGTTGTGAATGCTCCATCACTGGCTGTGCTCAAGGCTGGGTTGGACGGGGCCTTGGGTGGCATGGTTTAGTGGGGGGTGTCCCTGCTCATGGCAGGGGGGTTGGAACGCAATGATCTTGAGGTCCTTTCCAACCCTAACTATTCTATGATTCTTTGATTCTATTAATAGTCACTCGTCATAATGCTTATTTATTGGCGCTCTAATTTGTTGCTCTTGATCTCACAGTTTCAGCATGTCGTACTTTACTTACAGGTGGTATTTGCTGTCTTACTGTTTATCAGCTGGGGGGCTTGGGGTAAGGTTCTTGTTTCACTGTACTTCATGGCAATGGCTTGTAATACAATAGACTCATTGATCATGAAACTGATTCAGCTTGCGTTCGCAGTGTGGTCACCACCTCTATACTTTGGGAGGTATATAATAGAAGTGTATGGCAGTTACACATCTTTTTTCCCCTCCTTGGGTGGTCCGCCTGTGAGGGAGACATTCCCACACACCCTAGTGACGAGTACAGCAGCTACTCAGTCTCACTACAACAGACAGCGCAACTATTCCAGCTCCAAGCACAGGAGCTACACCAGCCCCAGCGACAAGTATAGTAGCTACTCAAACTCCAACCACAGTAGACAGCACAGCTATTCCAGCTTCAAGCACAGCAGCTTCACCAGCCCCAGTGTCAAGTACAGCTGCATCATTTGAGAGTTCTGAAGGTTTTGAATGGCCTTTCGCTACCCTTTTGACCTGCCTGCTGATTATGATGGGGATCAGCATGCTGGCAGACATACAGAGAGTGTTTTATCCACGACCATTTCGTCTGATCTCGAAAGTTAAGCAGAGTCATGACTGGGTTTTGTCTAAGATTAGATGACGATATAAAAGGACCAAGAGATTTTCCCCGAGGCTGGATGGCCATGAGTGGCAGGGTGTGTTGGACAGTATGGGCAAGTATCTAGTCCACTGGGCCCCTTCAGTGCTTTGGAAGTGTCGGAGATGGATTGCAGCTGTAAGGAGTCCCCGACGACAAGTTCACCCAGGACAAGCATCTCAGTGTATCTTTGAGAACTTGGTACAACCAATGGGGAAGGTTATGAGCACTGAAGTAATTCTGTGGCTCACAACATAGAATCAGAGAGTAGTTAGGGTTGGAAGGGACCTTAAGATCATCTATTTCCAACCCCCCTACTATGGGTAGGGACACTCACACTAGACCATGTCATCCAAGGCTTTGTCCAACCTGGCCTTGAACACTGCCAAGGATGGAGCATTTACCACTTCTTTGAGCAACCTGTTCCAGTGCCTCACCACCCTTGCAGTAAAGAATTTCTTCTTTAACATCTTCTCTCAAACCTCATATTGAGTAACAGGCAAACTGCTGCTGTGAAATATGCTTCATTTTTCTGCAGTTAAACACAGATATTTGGGTATAAAAGTAGCTCTTCGTGAATTGGTGTAACCATTTCTAAGACTGTCTAGAAATACTGGGAGATTCTTTTTGCCTCTATCCTATGAAACAGAGACCACAGACTTCACTCACACAGCTGTCCTGCAGTCAGGAATGTTTGGTGCTTATGCCCAGTTCTGACCACATCTTGTTCTCTCAATAGTTTCAAAGAAAATAAGAATTCAAAATTATCTTTTTCCATAATTTCTATCTGCAACAAGCACTGTGCATTTCTGAGGGTACCTATATGCAATAGGTTGACACAAACACAAAGCAACAGCAATGATTCCTGTCAAGCTTACAGTAACAGAGTAAAACTTTCTTTGCAGCACTTCTTTCCCCTGTCGAAAACTGCCAATGAGTTGCCAAAATTATCCCAGTAGACAATGTATGAGATCTTGATGAGCAGACTCTGATGAGGCAAAACAGTCAGACTGGGCTAAAAAAAGAAATGTTCTAGAACTCCTTGATCATCTCATCAAGACTCTGGCTAAGGGATAGTCCTGCCTTAACAGGACTGTCAAAATATCTCTGACAGAATCTTCCTCAAAAGGATATTAACGAAACCAAGAAGTTATTGGCACAATTAACAAATCTGTCATGAACTAGAAACCAAAAGATAGAAAAGAGAGCAAAAATAATGTATCAAATTTCAGCATCACAGAAAGTTAATGTTTAGGTATCTCACATTCCCCACTTGGGCAAATAATGCTGACAGTCTTAGCAGCATAAAAAAGAGGTGAATATTAACATAATCAAACAACAGATATCAATTTATCACTCTTGATAAATGCCCCACATTGAGATAAACATGCACAATTTTTTTAATTCATGTTTACATGTAGGGTAAGATAGACCGTGCCTGCTAGCCTCTGCCTGAAGCAATAACTAAGCCACTTCATTTGTATATAAAGACTTAATCTAGGTTTTGTAAGTAAAACTGTAAATTAGAAAGACTGAAAACCACACTGCTATACCTACTGAATGTCCTGGGGACCTTAAGAAAAAGAGGCAATTTCCAAAAATCATCTGCAAAGAATCTTGTTTTCCTGGAACAAAATAGCACTATGCGCCATTTTATGATAATTAATGAATACCCTAAACTCTTATTGCAAGTCCTTCTCCCTTAAGGGGAGGGACGTTATAGTCCTTATAGTTCTTACAGGGTTTGATCCTATATGCAGTCTAATGCAGTGGGTTGTGAAGATGCTCAGGAGCAAGCAGGAGCAAGCCTCTAACCCTTTCATTGCTAATAATGATGTTTCCTTCAGGACTATGTTAGATCCATAATTTTTTCCAGGAAGAAAATCTAGCAGCCACTCAGGGAGAAGCTATAGGACAATTGCAAAGGCCTCAACAGCTTTGAGGCAGTGCGAGTCCTTCACAAAGCCAACTGTTCAGGAGCAAATCCCATCACCTCTCCACCTCCCCCTCATCACTGCCTTACACACACTAGCAGCAATCAATTGGCCCCCAGCTGGCAGGCACACTAGTTTTTCTATTTAACAACCTCCAGGGTGGTCTCTTTCACTAATCCCCCAGGCCGTACAACAGAGCTGGAGCTGAAGTAGCTTCTGCAGTCAGCTGTTTGGGAGGTACATAAAATGGAGCAGCAGTGCTTGTTGGCAATGGGACATTTCTGTAAGTGTTTTCCTCGTAGCCCCCTCCCAGGCACATCTTTACACTTCTTACATGTTACGCATTTGTTGCTTAATCTTTCCAAGACTAGAATTAAATTTAAAGGATGGAACGGGGAACTGAATATAGCATTTAACTGTAACACTTTACTATCAGGCTCACAAGCACGTTTAAAAACTGTTTAAAAACTTGCTGCTGAGAGTTCCCCCAGGTTAGGATGCCCATTCCTTGTGATCAGCTGAAGTGCTGCCTAAGCTGTCCAAAGTAAGTTTAAAATTTCAGCACTACAGCAAAAGAGAAAAAAAAAAGGCTTTTGAAGACACAGGGAAGTGCTCCTTTTTAGTATTTCATTCATCGTTATTTCTTCTACTGAGAACTTCTGATTGCTGTTGTTAAATGCCATATGTGCATAGTATGTATTTCCAGCACTGTTTTCCTTGGGTGTATATTTATGGGCATCTGTTCCCATGTTATTTTTAGGTACCAGGACAACTTTTGACTTCTGCAATGTTGGTATGTGCTACCTATCCTCCACTGAGACACAGAGACAAGCCATGAATTTGAAAATCTGCTTTTCTACCTCAAGCCTTAAGGAAAGAGAGTCAGGAGAAAACAAAATATTGCTTTAACTCTGGAAGTTTCTGGTACAAATACACAACATAACAATATTTTAATGAGCCAATTTCAAATTTCCCAATATGCCATAAAGATGTGAGTTGATGAATGCTTCCACTGAACCCTGCTGTGCAGTGCAAAGCAAGCCATGGAAACAGGTTAACAGTGTGGCACTCCATGTGGGCTGATTTCCTCTGCTCTTCAGAGGAAATACTGCTGTATTTCTGTGTGACCGCTGCTCCTCATACCTGAATTAACTCATTTAGCTGCAGAGACAGCACATCCCATGATGGTAGTTTACATGTTACTAAATGTGGAGGCTGATAGAAGTACATTGCAGGCCGAGGAGCTACTTTAGTGTTGTTAATCTATATAGTTGATCTGCTACCACTTCTAGACATTTGTTGTGATGGATTTGGTGTGAGCTATGTATGTATAACACATTGAGCTTCTACATTTTCCTGTGAACTAAAGTTTTGCTGGTCAGTCAGCGTCCATAGAGTTTCCATTTCTTCTCACAGCTAATTGGTGATGTGTTTCTTGGTTTTGACAATTTCTTCTCTTTACCTTGTTTGCCTCCTTTTTTTTTCTTTTTCTTTTTTCTCTTGAAAATTGAGCTTTTCCTCTTCGTGGGAACTTTTTCTGGTGCTCTGCTCTTTAGGAAGATAAGAAGGGGGTCTTCAACACCAGACCAGAAGAAAAAATACTGTGATCCTTAGGGGAAGGATTACTCTTGCATTCCAGAGCTGCAAGGCCCAGGAGCTCACCAACGTGCTCCTTTCCCCATGCAAACAAAAGATGAGTTTCCTATGGACAGGGAAATCTCCTTTCTCTCCTCAGAGCTCGCAAGGCTGGAGTTATCTCAATGCCCACAGGGGGTCCCCTTTGGCAGTAATGCGAAGCGTGTTTTCATCCCGTTTCTTTATTGGACACAGGCGCAAAACTGACCTTTAAATTCTGGGTATATTCACCAGGCCATCTTCTTACTGAGTAACTTCAGTACTACCTGACGTTAATATCCAGTAGTCTCAGTGGTAGCTCTGAGACACACCATCCCCAAGCAGAACTCCCATTGATCATCCACCCCCCGATCTGAAAACAGTGCGCTACATTCTCAGATAGTTAAGCAAATATAGCTCAGTTATTTTGTAGTATTTTATATATGCTGTGGTCCTGGCCCATTTTTTCAGCTTTATGCCCTAATCATTTGTGTAAGCAGTGTCAGAATTTTGTCATAGGAGAAACAATATTTTTTAAAAATAGATTCCAGGAAGGTGAGGGAGAAATGTTTGATGCTGGTAAAACTTACGAAAGGATTTAGGTTAGCTAAGCTGATTGGAAGGAAAACCTGTTAAAATCCTGATAGTAACATCAATACATAAAAGAGAGTACTCCTAAAATAAAATTAAAATAGTTCAGAAGTTTTCAAATTAATACTTTGATTCACTCTGTCTGCTGGAATAGGTTTTGTGGAATCATTCATCATTTTAATGTCCTTAATTCATCCCATTTAAGAACCAAATATTACATAAATTGTTATCAAAGTTTTCTTGTATTACTTATTTTCAACAACTTGAGAACTATTTCCAAACATATACACCACACACATTAAAATGTGCAGAGACCACAGGACATTTAGATTAATACTAATGAGATAATCCACCTGCCTATTTCACTGCACAACAGCTGCACAGATTTAAAAGGGTTCAATTAAACTTTATTCAGTGCATAGATAATTGATCCAATGTGGAGAATGATGTCACTGGTAGGTTACAAAATATATTTTACCTTTTAAAATAAAATTGCTCCATTAGAAAAACTGCAACTATAAACCTGACACATAAATTGTTCTGGAAACTTTGTTTTATAGAGCAACAAAAAGAAAGAAAATTAAATAAATTCTCAGCAGATACAACATGCAGATGCCCATTATTTCATTTACTCTCCAAAAGGGGCAGTAGAAATCTAAATGGGACATTAGTGTTACTCTCTTTCCATATGGGAAGTTCAATTAGTCTTTGGTATTTCACTGTATTTGTTTTTATCTTTTCCAACAGCTTCCATTTTCTTAAAGGTTTCGTCTCTCTACCTTCCACAGCAATGAAACACCACCTTTTTCCTATTTTTATTACTAACTTTAGGTAACAGCAAATTTGTGTAAGGTGTTTTTTTAATAAATAGGGAGGAATTAATCTTTAAAGCTCTGTTTTGCCCACTGTCTTCCTGGGGCACTGTAACAGTTGCTCTGGGATCTGTAGGTGGACCAGAAGGACATACTTGGACCTCTGCTCCAGGCTACTGAAGATGAAAACACAGCTTCTTGCCAAGTTTGTATCTCTCCATATTTATGGTAGTAGACTGCAAAAAAAATTATTCAATTTCTTCACATAATGTAGCATTATTTCTGACATTGCTAGTGGCAGTCCCTAATCTATTCCGTCCATTTCATGTCAAGGTGACACAAACATTATTAAGGAGAAAAGAGAAAAGATAATAATCATCTATTCATCAAGACATTAACATACTTCCCACCCTTATAACATTTCAGTGGCTATCCAGATTTGGCATTGAAATAATAACTTCATCTGAGACTGGCAAAGAAGTGATTTACTTTGAAAGGTGCTTCAGAGAGAAACTGAGGAAAAAGTGATTCAACCCAAATATGCCATCAATAGCTGATTTCTTGACCACAAAGGGGATTTCAAACAACTTTCTTCTCACTCCCTAGCATGTAGTATGCTCATCAACGCGAGTGAGCTAGCTTCTTGTTTACTTGACAGCCTTCTCACCATGTCAGGGTTGACCTTGAGGTGCAGCTGTTGGATACACTTACACCTCCGGCACTTTCCAGCAAAGCCAGATGGCTGCAGCTCCTGCTCATGCCAGAGATAGGATATTCAGCAGTACTACTAGCGCACACCAAAGTGATAGGGACTTTGGACCCAATTTCTTGTGTCACTTGCCCAATATATTGGAAACAAATTTTATCAAATTGGATTAACTACTTGATAATGATACTCTTTTCACGGAATGTGTTACAGTAGGTATGTATCTGCTTCCCACTGTGCCTGCAAAACTTACTGTTGGTCTGCTTCTAAAGTAGACCTACTAAAAGTGCTAAAATACTACTAAAAGTAGTCCTAGCAAAACTGCATATTTTCCTTATCTGTGTACATCTGTGTACATGTTAGACCCATCTATGGCAAGTGAAATAGCATAAGTATGAATGTGAATTCTATGCTCACACCATGTGCAGAGGTGAAGATACATATGGAGTATCTATATGTAGATATATCACACTCCGTAGACTTTAAGTAGTCTATGTCACTGAGAATCCTTGTCATACCTATGATTTTGGATTGTTGCTTCACAAAATTTAGTGTAATTAAAGTCACTACAGATATATTTCAGACAGACAGATATACACACATATTAATATACGTACACATAGTACTGTTCATTATTCCTGACTGTGAGGGCTTATGACTATTGACACTGTCAATTTTTATCTCATTACTCATCACTGCTTACTTCGAGTGCTAATAGTATATTTCCACAGAGTTTGTGTGTGCTGCAATGTAAATTCTGACATTGCTAGTGTCAGTCACTAATCTACCTCATTCAGTTCATGTCAAGATGATACATCACAGCGCACAACTGTCATCCCTGCTTTAAATAGATCTACATTTTTCTCAACTTTACAATTAAATATACATATATATGTATCTTTAGTCCTGCATCAAATTCCACTTTTACAGTGTGACCAGGAAAGTCAACCTAAATATTTTCAAAAGCAATTAGTAGGTGGGGTGTTTTTTTCTGTTGCTTTGGTTCAACTTGTTTTTTCACAAAACACTTTAGAAAACCAAAAATAAACTGGAAAAAAAAAATCCACACATCTTTAAATGAGTTTATGCGCCCAGATTCCCCTCCCCTAACATAAAAACTCTGTCTCTCACTGAATTGCCCCTTTTATATGCTTTCTAGTACTGGTTTGTGGCATTTCCAAAATTATGTTTAATAAAATATCACTTCGAAAATGTTTACAAATATCACAAGTTAACTAGAGTGCTTAAATTAACTAGTGCCACTATGGTTTTAACATAATTTTAAAAGAAAACTTAAGCTTGGTACCATTTAATCTTCTTCCTTTTCTGGAGTTACTCCTCCATGTCACCATTTCTGTGCTTTAGTTGATGCTATTCCCTACAAGAAAGCCCAAATACGTTTGCATTTCCTTCTGCTTCACAAATATTTCTATACTTTCGTTGTAGAGCTCTGGATGATATACTATATTCTTCCTTTACTGAAGTTTATTCCTCTGTGTGACTTCTCTGAGTTTTAATATATACTTGTTTCTTTCTCTCGCCCTGGGCTCGCTGGTGGTGGTGTATGGTGCTGGTTGGGCAACAGGGTATATGCGGTTGTTTGAGCTGATGCTGTAAATAAGAGGTTCTGCTCCATGCTTGGGCTTCTGCAGCAAGACTTTGCAGGCTGAGCACTACCCTGAAGGCCAGGGCCAGAGAACAAGTCCATGTAAGGGACCCCAAGGACAGCACTTGTGCCTCTGCCTGTCTGCATTGGCCTGGCTGTAAACGGGTCTCATGTTGGGATCCGCAGGGAACAAAAAGGGTCTGTTGGGCTCTCTTCTGTACTGACAGGTGATAAGGACCATTGAAAAGGGAAAAATCATAGAGGAGGCTAACAAGAATAGATTAAGTACTGAACCTATAAAAGTGATATAACATAGTTGTTATGTACATATACATTTTTGGCGAACCTGAGTTACCAGACAAACTGTCTGCATAAAAATACCCTCCCAGAAAGTGAACTGAGGTTTCTTATCCTTTGCAGTTCTAAAAGCCAAGTTGCTGTAATCTGAAAAGCCTGGAAATATAAATTTCAATATTTTTTCTTAACTGTGCAAATATGATAAAATATCTTACTCTCTTTTTTTATTTTCTTTTTAAATTGTCCCATTCACATTCAGCTGGGGTTTAATCCTCAGCAGGACTAGAACCTTGAATGTTTTAAAGAAATGAGATTTTGAAATAGAGAAGCTATAAATAATAGACAATTTAGTGCTGCAGCTGCACAATGTAACTACTATCTCTCACTTTTAACAGCAAAAGAAGTTGCATTGATCTGGACACAAACAGACTTAAGCACATGAAAATCTGTGGCGCACATGAAGTAGATATGGTTGAATCCATTCCAATTATTTCATTGATTATGTGCATTTTTTTTTCCAATGTATGAACTTACACATGTATGAGAACTTCAAAGAAATACATTCAGTGCCTAGCAGGATTTTCAAAATAATCTAACCTTTGAAAATCCCACTGGGAGCCTATCTACATTTTTAAATGTCTAAATAGCCTGTAAAACCTGGTCCTCTGAAACCTTAATTTTGTCCCCATATAAGAATGTACAACATGGTGTTTGAATCTTCCTCCAAATTTGTGTGGCTTTCTGACATTACATGCTTAATAAAGTAGATGTAAAGGGAAAGGGAAGACCGCTTCTGTTTTCATACCAATTTATAGAAGAAGTAATAAAAACATACATGTTATCTATGTGAAGTAAGCATACAAAAGGTAACATGCTGATCTTTCTGTTTGCTCATTTTGCCTAAATGAGAAGACATAATGATAAGAAAGAACAATGACATTTTAGTCCACTGATCTAAGAAGCAAATGCCTTTTTACAATGGACTAAGCACAGGTGGAGTTTCAGGGAGAACAGCAATCCTGTTCTAGTTATCATAAGAAATCAAAAATAAGCCTGTTTCTAGCAATGGAATTACTTAAATCTACTGAATTGCTAAGATTAGCTTTGTTTTACATGATGTAATTGAGAACAGGATTTAATCCATAAAGCAAATTTAACCTTATGGATGAGTGTACACAACACACAAATAATAAACAGAAAATCAAGAAGTCATATTTCCCATGCAACCATAACTCAGCTAGATTGCAGAGATTTAGATTATACGAATGATTAAAATGTAGCAGTAATAGGAAATACTACCTATGTACATGGAGGTCAAATTTTAATTCCTGTGGGAACCATAACTTTGAATTTTCTGACATATGTATTTAAATTTTCAGACATAATGTTGATTTTCATGTTGAGCATAATTTAGTTTTTGAAATCAGACAAACCATCCCTGTACTACTCCATTCACCTCTCAGTAAAGTATGCTTTTGAAGTAACAGTGTTTAATATGATAGCTCTGGCATAGTTCTGATTAATTGAGCTGCTGCCTAGGAGTTATATACACACCACTTGATACCTAAAAATCCAATCTGCTTTGAGATGAGACTAGATCATCACTACTTGTTCCTCTCATGAGCAAACAAACCTAATGACAGTGTTATGGATTCAGAAAAGGTTTCAGATGCAAACGTGGTAGGTTGCACAGCTAAGACATACATATATCCTTTATTTAGGATGACAAAAAACTTAAACATATCTTTCATTACCGTCTCATACAAACACAGTACATCACTAGCCTGGACACCAAGTTATTTAAAGCTATTATTTAGTTCCATAATAAGTAGCAATTTAAATACAAGGTAAAATCATTACATTGTCTTGTTTACTACCGATGTTAATGTCAAGCTGACGTGTAATGCTCCAAAAAAGGCAGCCTATGATTTGTTATCATTAAACTGTCAGTTCTGTCATGTGTTAGGCATAGATTCATACTATACTTCTTTCAGCATATCACTATATTTTCTATCAGTCAAAAACCAAAGTGTTTTAATTGTGTCTCTCCTATTTTTCTATTAACTGTTTCATGCATTTTTTTCTCTGGCCTTTTAATTGCAGTTTAATAGTGGTCATTAGCACATTAAGGGGTGTTAGAAGAACATTTGAAGTCCTCTTGACTTCTACCAAAGTTGACACTTCAATGCTAGAGTAATTTCAGCTATTCATTTATTTAATAGTGACCTATGCAAATGTGGAACCATGTCATTTTACAAATTGGCTGTAATAATTAACTAGAAAGGCAGAGTAAAATGAAACAGGTTATAATTAGAATAAAACTGCTACAGTATTACGTCAGCTAGAATAAAATAATCTCAAATGATTAAATTGGTTTCAATTATTAAGAATCAGTTTAATGTACCCACGGTTCTGATTTTTTACATTTCTCTTTTTTGTGTGCATTAGATGTCACCTCATACAATTTATGCATTTTATTCATCTTGGTAAAACAGGCATTACAAAAGTTTAATTAAGTAGTAAAAGACTTCATATTATTCTGTTGAATTCTAAATTAGTTACAGAAAGAAATGATAGTGCATAGTACATACCATTCATACACATTTCAATTAGATGCATCTATTGTTAGCTAATATTTCTCTACTCCAGTGTATAGATAGAGGTACCGATATAGAGGAATATGTAGGTATATACACAGAAACAATGGTGCTGGCTTCCACAGTATGTTTTTAACTCACACGAACAATATAATTTTCAACTATATTATTTAGATCTTTATCCTCAGGGCTTTTATGTCACTATTCATGATAAATATGAAAATTTTAAAATTATGTTTCCCTTAAAACTTTCACCTTGCTTAGTCAGTTGTTGCTTTTGCAGATTGCGCAAATGTAGACAAACATGTAGATAAAAGTATATATATATGTATATGCTTGTAGGCATGAACAATCCTACATGAGATAGACATACATGATAATACATAGCATATACAAAGTCATATGTTGAAGATGAAAACAGAACATTATTTTGATCCCACTTTTCAACACAGTGGTATATTGGCAAGACTGGTTGCATTTTTGGCTCTACTTGCTATCTGCTTGCCATTTGTAAACTCAGCTTTAGGCATTCTGAAAATCAATGCTATAAAAATGGGCAGTGGGGTAGTGTCCTGGGTTCAGCAGTAGCAGTCATTTTTAATTTTTTCCCTTCTTGGTAGCTGCTGCAGGGCTGTGTTTTTGATTTTGAGCCTGGGAATAGTGCTGATAACACCAGTGTTTTCAGTTACTGCTTGGTGATGTTTAGGCTGGCCAAGGACTTGCTGAATCTCATGCTCTGCCAGGGAAGGGTGGAAGCCAGGGGGAAGCAGAGACAGGACACCTGATCCAAACTGACCAAAGAGATTATTCCATACCATAGCACGTCATGTCCAGAATGAAAAAGAACTGGGGGGCCGGAACACAGAAGAGGGGTGGGTTTAGTTCACAGCTCGGTCGTCGAGTGGTGAGCAGTTCTGTCCTCTTCCCTTGTATTTCTCTTGTTATTATTATTATTGGTGGTGGTAGCAGTGGTTTGTGTTGTACCTTGATTGCTGGGCTGTTCTTATCCCGACCCATGGGAGTTGCGTTCTTTCGACTCTTCTTCCCCCCCCCCCCCCCCCCCCCCGGAGTGGGGGGGAAGAAAAAACTCTTCCCTTGTATTTCTCTCTTGTCATTATTATTATTGGTGGTAGCAGTGGTGCTTTGTGTTACACCTTAGTTGCTGGACTGTTCTTATCTCAACCTGTGGGAGTTGCATTCTTTCGATTCTCCTTCCCATCCCTCCAGGAGCGGAGGGAAGAAAGAGGGGGAAGTGAGTGAGTGAGCAAAACTGTTTGTGGCTGAGAAGCTTAAACCACGACAGGTAGCCAGCTTCTGCTTTAAAGCTGTTGTATTTAAGATGCACTGAGTTTCTCCTTTCTTCTTATACAGTTTAAAATTATTGTTAATTATAATGAGACCTTTTTTTTCATTTGAACAAAACTTTAACTCATTGCTTGCTAGACCGGTCAGGTACCTTCAAGAGTTAAGCCTTTAGTCATTGACATTTTAGTTCAATTTATAGAACCTTGTTTATTTCCAAATTATATTTCTGGAAAGGAAAATACCCATTGCAAATTCTCAAATAAAAATAAATGATTTCCCAACAGCCCACAAATATCAACTCAAATACCTTTTGTATCTCCTCTTGTTCACATATGCAGACCGCTAGGAAGCCAGACTGTTGAACAGTAGTTCATGAAAAGGCCAGAGAAAAACTGTCCAGTTATGAAATGCATGGAAATGGTGGAAATGAGGGAAATTATGGAAATGTGGTAATAGTATTTCAGTGTCTTTACCAAAAAAAAAGAGACAATTTATACTATTCGAGCTCCATGTTTATTCCCACATAAAATCACTAATGACATTCTATTAATGAATAAAGTGCATGCATTTGCCACTGTGGAGAATCCATCCATGTGAATATATTGTTGAAATTCTGGTGTGGCAAAAACATAGTCCACACTCCCCTGTAGCGGTCCTGCTACAGTCTTGTCTTCTGTGACTTCCATGTGCATCCTTTGGAAAATCCCAGTTCTGCAGTAAGATTACAATCTCTGATGATAAGATTTGCTGCTATATATCAGGCTGTAGGATCATTGGCTAAAGTTACTATTTTACTCCTCATTGTTACAGTGATGTACTAAATTCCAGCAGGGGTAGTTATATTACAAGCTGAGTGCTTGCATGCTGTATTCACGATGGCTTTGACAGGACTTTTACAGTCTCCCTTAAGCAGTGGTAAACAGTGTTATGGGAAACACATCAAGGATCTCAGGAGCATTTTCTGCGCAAGTGTCTCTTCCAGTAGAAATGAAGTGACGGATTTTTTCGAAAAAGATTCTGGTGTGCAAAACAATTGGTGATCATGAGATGCTATCATCAGCAGAACGGATTTTGGAAAAAATGAACTTTACTGGTAAGCTTGACGTTGCTTTCAGCATAACAAAGTCAAAAGAACAAAACACAGAATGGGTTATGATATCCAGTGTGCCCCATGGCATCTGAAGATCACCGGAAGTCCTGAAATTCCAGGCAGGTAGCCTCTGCCCCCGCTTCCCAGGAAGAGATTCTGGGAACCTGGGAACTTTTGACAAAAGGCCAGCAAACAAGCTGCTGAAAATCACAGAGACTTTAGCTTCCATACTTTTCATGAGACTAGATGCTCACACAAGACAGTGAGTCAGTTTTCCAGCTTGTGAAGGAACTTTCTGACCTATCTGTTGTACCCTTACCTTTATTAAAGCTCCTGTGAGCTTGCTAAGATCACTTCAACACATTCAAAACTGAACTAGACTTCTTTTATTATATTGTAATTAGTGCTGTGCAGTTGTAAAAATATATTTACTATTAATTATATTTTCCAAATGTAATTGCATTTCTTTGTGTGGAGAAAAGACAATCAGTAGGTTTCAATTAACTGCATTTCTTCCCAAAAAAGTAATGAATAGATCAGATTATGGTAACTCAGTACGAGTAACCAATTCCTGTATAAATATGGATAATTTACACAAATAGCTACTTTATCCTAGAGCAATTACTTTGCAGATCTTTATGATGAATTTTCTAGAAATTCACCTTTTGAACACTTCCTACCACATTTCAGCAAACATCAAGCAGCCCAAGGTGGCACATGTAGGAATTTGAAAAATGCATCTCAATTTTTAAAGAAACACAGGAAAAGAAATATTGACATGCGCAAACTATGCAATAATGTACCTAGAACTTTACAAGAAAATAGTCTAAAGACAAATTGGCACTCTTTGGATGAAAGAATGGGGAAGACTTGATTATTGTGTGACTGATGTGCAGCAGGGATGTCCAGTGGCTATACCAGGAAGCTGACAGGCAGAGTGGCTGATGATGTTGTTGAGCCTTTAGCAAATCATAAGATTCCTCTAAGCCTCCAGTCTACAAAAATACCTGTAATACACACATCACCCTAAAAGAAACATGAAACAGGTCTTTTATCAGTCTGTCAGGGAGGATTCATCTCTCTCAACTTTAGTCAACTAAAAATTTGGCATATGGTCTAAACTTGTCTAAGTTCCTTTTATAGAATCTCAGATTAATTCATGTTGGAAAGGACCTCTGGAGGTCCTCTCCTGCTGCTCAGTGTCACTGTAGAATGAAAAGCTGCTACTATGAGCCATAACAGCTAGTTTAGATAACCTAGACTCCTCTAAATTATTTAGTTTTAGTTCAACTCTGCTATCTCCAACACTCAGCCATAGCATGGAGTAAAAAGAGCCTACCTATCCTGTTAAACTTAAACTTACTAAACTTACTCAGTTCCTAATTTATCGCTTCCATCGCAGAAGAAAGAGGAATACAAAATTAACCACACATGTTGGCTCAGCGAATGCGTCTCACAGCATCTATAAGATCTTGGCTGAACAAGATCTGCATATGTTGAAGGAAAAGAAATAAAAATAAAGCTCTGAGACTAGTTCCTTCCTTTTCTTTTTGTAATTATCTTAAGGGAGAGAAAGCAAGAGAAAGATGTAGGCTATGAAATCCTCCAGCCAAGAGAAAAGCTACAAAACAAGGATTCTGTTAAACAGTACTACTTCTGAAGCTCACCCTTCAGGGTGCTGGTAATCTTCATTTTGCTCCACATGGGCCTACAGCTTTCGTCCTGACAGAATGCCATCATGAGTTACATCATCATCTTGTCTCTCAAAGCTTTCCTGATCTTCCCTCTAGGAAAGTGTCATTTTTGGGAAGTAACCATCTTGTTAAAAGAAATTGAACTCCCTACTCGCAAAAGTCTTTATTTTATTTAACTGCATCAGCAAGAAGGATGGTAGAAGAAACACTCACAAAAACATGAGATGGGAAAGAAAACAATCTAGAAACCTTCTGTATCCCATCATGACTCAAACAACTTTTCCTGTACTGGTTGCAGTACTTGACTGTCAGAAATTAATTTTTCTTTGCATTGTCAATTTCTTTTTGGAATGTCTAGGGAGATCTTCCAACTTTATCTATCCAGCAACCATCATTTTGAATTCTTTGAGCAAGCTAGCTTAATTGATCCATCGTACTTGTATGTCTTTTCATACTTTTTCATGTTTTTTTCATGACCAAAATAAAGCTAAAAATATCATAGAATCATAGAATAGTTAGGGTTGGAGAGGACCTTAAGTTCATCTAGTTCCAAACCCCCTGCCATGGGCAGGGACACCTCCCACTAAACCATGCCACCCAAGGCTCTGTCCAATCTGGCCTTGAACACCGCCAGGGATGGAGCATTCACAACTTCCCTGGGCAACCCATTCCAGGGCCTCAGCACCCTTACAGTAAAGAATTTCTTCCTCGTATCCAGTCTAAACTTGCCTTGTTTAAGTTTGAACCTGTTACCTCTTGTCCTATCACTACAGTCCCTAACGAAGAGTACCTCCCCAGCATCCCTATAGGCCCCCTTGAGATACTGGAAGGCTGCTATGAGGTCTCCACACAAAATCCCCAAAACTGTTTCCTTTGTCAAAAATTCTATTGTAACCATCTTTAACAGTTACAACGTCTTCCTTAAAACAACTGTCTAGAAGTGGAGTCACCAAGTTCAGCAGTATTACTTGCTAGACTAAGTTGTAGGCTGCAGGAGTTGTGGAGATTTCCCAACTAAGTGATTAGGTGAGGTATCTACAGACTGAAGGAAAGCACATTGGGCATGAGAGAAGATCACCTTCTGGTTCCTCCATTTGCTTGATCTTGCAGTGAGACAATAGTTTTACACCTGCAAAAAGCAATTTTCTATTGAAGGAGAGGGTTCTCATAAACATGACTGGACTGAAGTGGGTGCACAAGCAGTAGTGTCATGCTTAGATTAATAACACGGTCATGGCATGACAGGAGTCCATGGCATTTATAAGAATGGAAGAACTGGGTTTTCCTCTGGTGAACATTAATTTCATTGTGGGTTTTTTCCTCAAAAGAATTCCTCTGTTAAATACATCTATTTTCTTCAGAAATAGCAATAATATCAATGATGGTTTGTATTATAGATTGTCCCCCTAGTACAAGTTTGGTGATGAAGTAAAAGAAGTTGTTTGCAACTGCAGTAATGATTGTGGCTACTAGCTTTTTTCCTTTTGTAATTCCCATTTCTCAGCTTCATAAGAGATTGACACTAAGCTTTGTCACTGACAGCTTGCCTATTTCAGTGAGATTCACACAAAGAAAACGTGTGAAAAACTGAAATGAGAAGGTTCTGTTTGTAGATTGTTGTAAGGCAGGAAAATAAAATATGTGCTGAATGTGACTAGGCAGAACTTTAGAAACAAGAACCCTATTAATTCGTTCCTTTTTGCTAAAGGCATATTTGACTTTGCTGTCAATAGCACTTGCAACAGAGAAACAGAAAGGAAATGTGTACCCAAATTTCTAAACTTTCATGACTAGCTCAAAATATAGGTGCACATTTGAATATTAATATATTTTTTAGCAATGTGTGTACAGCAGGACTGATTCTCACAGTGGGGATGAATGACAGAAGTAGTCAAAATTTAAACTTGTTTCCAAATTTTACTGCTATTTTTATCAGAGGTTAAACCCCAGCTATGGATGTGAACATCCAAAAACTCAGTCTGATATTCAGTATGACTCCAGATATACCCATGTCTCTTTATGATCTGTATTTCTATCTCCCAGTCTCCTTGATTCTTTTTCTTGATTTGCACATAGTATTAGTCTGCCATTTAACTTTAATTTTTTAAGCTAACTAGAAAGAAGGGGCTGAACAAATATTGGAAACATTTTCTTTGAGTATCCATTTGAATTAAACAGCCAGGTAACATTTGACCATGTTTGTGACCCTTTCATGTTTGCTTTTCATGAATTTTCAAGTGTTTGATCTCTGTTAGGGAATGGATTAGTGAAAAGCAAATTTGTAATTCAAATGCTGGAAACTCCACCAGCACCAATTTAAAATTGTATATTCAGATATTATATTTGAAATTTGAAATTCACATTGATTTGATTAATGAAGTGAGTTGCAGCCAGCGCATGTGCCTCTGAATGCCTGCTATTTCACCCAGGGAGGAAAATGATAAGGTCTTTTCAGCAATCTTTCTACCTAAATCTAATCCTATTTTTGCAATCCTGATTGTGTCCTGGTACAATTTAGCGCTGACTCCAGGTTGTTCTAACTTCCTTCAACTGTGAAAACTGCCGCCAACACTGATCCTATGCAGAGGTGGTGAGCAGGTCAAACTGGATCGACTGGCATCAGGGAAAATCAACTGATGTCAGTGAAGAAGGAGATGTCTGACTTAACTGTTCGCAATTTGGGGATGGAGTGTACCAGCAATGTATTTATTGATTCTAGTAATTCTTACCTAATTAAAAAATGTACAGTTTCACAAATAGTTCAGGAACATTAAAAAAAGTGACATTTTAAGATTAAATTATTCATTGCAAATTATTCACTGAGTTCTGATAGCATAGATAGATGAGACCAGCTGTTCCTTTCATCTTTGTTGTCTCACAAGGAGAAGTGCCAACTGCATGTTGTCACTTAAGAGAACGTGAAGGATGCACCAAAGACACATTCTAGTGAAATACAAACACTGCAATAATACTTGCTGTGTTTTGTATACATGACCATTCAAGCAGTAAAGTATGCAATACAGATGAACCTCAAAACATTTCTGAAGCTGAGAAGTCTTGTAAGGTATTTGTTTTGTTTTATTAGTAAGATTAGTTTTTAATCCATTTTCTTTTGCAACCTATTCTGCCCCTGAAGCAATCAATTAGCTAATATCCATGGGGAAAATGGTCTTTCTTACTACACACAATAACTTCACATTAAAACTTTAAAGCTGTTTAAAATACAATGGGAGAAGTCCTAATTTATTTTTTTTCCTTTCAACACTAAACAGACTCAATCTCCATATTCTTCTATGAAATTCACTACCTGACTCCTCTTTTTCTCTTTTTTTTTTTTTTCTTTTTCCTCCTTATGGGTGCGTTTGGTAAAGGACCAACATACACAGGAGCATATTATCTAGGGACAGTGGACAATGCTAGAAGGAATTGACCTTCATAAAAAGGCTGTGTTCTCTCCCACTCACTTTTTCATGCTGTTTTTCCTCTGTCAGAATTTTCCTTCTTTTTTTCTGTAAAAAAAAACACAAAACAAAACTACCAAACAAACACAAACTAAACAGTGTCTCCCTGCATTCGTCGATGTAATGCTGAGATCAGCACAGCAAGGCTGCCATGGATGGAGAGGAAGAATTGCAGAAGAGGGATGTGCAAAGTGGATTGTTCTGGTTCCCATTTCTGTGGCTAGAGGATACCCCAGTCAGTTACACTATGGGACATCTTAAACCTATCCAACATCTCTCCTGGCCCCAGAAGACTGCTCTGGAGTAATTACTGTAATACCACAAGGAGAACTATTTTATAAATAAGAAAACAGAGGCAAATAGATGGTAAGTGAGGTGAGGGCTATGTGTGGATTTTTCTGAACTACCAGGAGCAGAAAACTGAACCTGAGTTACAAATATTTTTCTGCTCCATCAGTGAGCAGGAAGCTCATGCTTGGGTGTATGCCATTGTTTCCCATGGAGTTTCAGTCCAACGATATAAGTAAAGAATAGATTAAGACAAAAAATTATTCAAAGCCATTTTTAAAAATGGGCATGAAAGTGTTAATACAGAAGGTTTTTCTTTTCATCAGCAGAGTTCCATAAACTACTTTTGTTTATTACTGTAAACCATTCCTCAGATTCAGGCAGTTACAAGACTTTTTGCACAAAAAGGTTAAGTTTATCCAAGCTTTTCCTGTTAAAAGCTTAGATAAGCCTGAATCAGCAAATATTGTCCATCATTTTAACACATGGACACAAAGGGAGAAATTTAACAAGCACTGGTTGAAGTGGGAAAAGCTAAATTTAATAGATTATCCAGCTGAAAAAACAGACTGGAAATTTACTTTAAAGAACTCACCTTACAGAGTTTTGCCTAATAAACCACATACACATGCTGTACTAAATCTTATTTGATTTCAAAGAATCATCACAGAGACCTGTTTTACTCCTGTTCCTGATAAAATTTTGGTCCTGCTCCAAAAAGGTATATATGCACTAGCTGTCAACATTGTTTCTTCTGCTTTCCTGGGCTTATCTTTTTATTCTGAAAGGCTTTAGAAGCAGAATAGGTGAAATACTTGGGACAAAATCTGAACAAACTTGAAAGAGAACCAATCCCCAGAATATTTCTTCTTGAACTCTGACAGGATACTGTTCTTTTTTTTTTTTTTTTTTTTTCCCCCAAACTTGTTTGTTTTCATACACCTCCAAAATTGCAGGTTGTATTTGGCACTGCAAATGGGAATCTGGAAAACAATGGAAAAGTTTGTTTCTAGAGAATTTCCAGACCAGCTTTGCAGGCTTAGAGAGATGGACAGCTTGAAAATGTATCAGATTCCAAGCAGATTATCTGACCTAAACCAGCCCTTCCCTTATTTATCTATCAGAAGCTCAACATCAAAGTAATCTCTACTTTCCCATACTTCCAGAATACTTCTGAATGCATAAGATAGTCATGCTGAGAGATTATTCCTAGAAAGATGACAAATGAGGGGTCGTATCATTCCACCATTCAATCTGTATTTCTGTTCTGCCCCCGAAAGTGACACAGGTCTCTCTCTCAATCTCTCCCTGCATATATGTATAAAACATACATGCATATTGAAAACTACATACTTTTAGAGTCAGACATATTGTTAGAAATGAATTATTTTTAGTAATAGCTAGCTTCCATATTCTAGCAATATATAGAGACAAGTATTATAAATACGATACTTTTGCAGTATGTTACATGGACTTATACATTGGAATATATATAGTATGTGTAGACGCTAGCTGTTGTGCAGCAGTGGTATACCTAATAGTGTGCCTGATTCATCCTAAATACCTCAATTCAACTATGTTCTAAGGGTTTTTTCTGCTACATCCCAAATCTTTTTTTTAAACCTTTCCCCAAATTTAAAGCAAATTCTTACATTTATTTTCTATATTTCTTACTCCCAAATTATTCTAACAACACACTTAATTTTAAATTAACAGAACAGTGTATTTCAATGAAAACCAACCTTCCCATCTTTGGATTATTTACAGTTTAAAGAACAATTAAACGCATTTCATGGGAAGCGTTTCCCTTCAGGATGCGTAAACTAGTGTATGGCTTAGACACATAGCTCAGAGCTCCCTGCAGGCTGCAGGCCACTGCTGCTTCAGTCAGGTCAGAATTGTATACTTACCACTTAGTGGGTTTTCAGGCCTTGACATATCTTAGAAAAGACAGCCCCTTTGTAGTGGTTGTCCCTAGAGAACAGTTGGAAAGGGTGTTGAGCTTGCTGCACATTGAGTAATGTTTAGCACTGGGGAAAAAAAAAAATGCTTGTATTGTGCAGGAGCTTGCAGAGTTGTACTGCTGTGCTGGGGAGCCTTCCTGAAAGAGCACAGCTGGATGAAAGGACAGAATTAATCTGTCCGATGTTGATTTTACAACGACAACAATGACTCCTGTTCTGTGTGTGTGTGAGTGACCGCATGTGTGCATGCCACGTGGGTGTGTGCTTGGGTGTGCACATGCTGTTTGCTGCATCCCACTTCCAAAAACTGCTCCTGCATTCTTTTCAGACTAGTAAGTCTGACTTTACGCACAGACATCTTATAGAAAAGAAGTTAAATGTCTACTTTTAAATTGATTTTTATAGCTCAAGTTCAAATGGTTTAAGCTTATCTAATGTCCACTTGCAGATATTCATTAAACAGTCAATTTACATTTCTGTGTTGTAGCATCATGATTTGCTGGAAACACAATAAATGAGCAGATTCTCACCTTTAAAAAGTATCAAAGCATAGTTGTTTGTTTTTTTTTTCCAAAACTGCAAGAGCATTCCTGTTCAAAAATCAAAAAAGGATTTCATGCCTATAAAAGATCAGATGGAAAAACAGAACAGAAAGAACATGCTGATGTGTCCAACAACTAAATACGCAAGAAATATCAAGCAACTTATTTCTATTTGTTTGGGGGTTTTCCTATTTCAGTTCTTATTTCAAGTCTTTTACAGGAGGGTGCTTGTTAAAACAGACTTTCAGCAGGCTGTTTTCTCCTAAACCCCTCGAAGAAGTAGAATGGAGATGGCAGGAGCCGAATGATGACTTTAAAATGACTGACAACATCATTCCCTATTATTACTGCCTTGTAGACTGCCAAAGAACTAATGTACTTCAGACATCTAATGTAATTAATTCAGAACCACAAATCTGAATCACAAATCTACAGTATATGTGTGGATTCAGCAGGAAAAAAAAAAATGGTCTGGAGCAGAAAAATATCCTTTTGCATAGCTACCTCTAATTTTATACAGGGTATAAATTAAACATTCTTTGATAATAATATGCAATGACAGCATAATCATATGCTAACATTTAATCACCTTTTATATACAATATTACCCTGATTCTTCTTTAAATTTTTATGTTGTATATTGCTGTACATTTTTCTTGCTGATTGATTCTCTTTATTACTACTGATTTTATTTATGCTGCTAATTTTTTTCCTAAGCATATATTTTAATGAGTAGTTTTGTTCAGCTAACGTCTACAGAATAAGAGAATTCAGCACACCTGCCTAAATAAGATGCTTGAGATCACTGAGGAAAGAAATTGACATTTTACTTTACCCTCAGCATGGAGCCAGGGGCAAAGTTTGATCTGAAAACTTGCAAATTAACCAAAACTGTCACTCAGGAGTTATGGGCCTGAATGCTGCAAAATATGTTCTTTGAAGTCCTCATTTCAGCAAAATTATTAAAAACTTTATATCTAATTAAAATTGTAACTGCATTCCCATTTTTCAAAATCTCTATATCCTCGGGGCCAATTGGGATGAGTGAATTCGCACCCTCCTCTCTGCAGCACACTGAACTGCTCCTACAGCAATATCAGATCATTACCATCTCCCCAGCTGAGAGGGAGCAGCCATTATCATGCAGCATTATTAATCTTCTTGTCTTATCAACTTGCAAATCACAAGCCATTGAGCCTTATGGCATGGTTCTGGGTCCATAGTTATTCATTTTGTAGGTCTACCTAGCCTTTGAGTCTCCTTAATCACCTGAAGATTGTCAGTCTCTTACCTCGGCCTGCCCCTGTGGCCCTTCTCAGCTCCTGTGAAAAGTCCATGATGTTCTCTCAAAAAAAGACCTTTTTATTTAAAAAAAAAAAAAAAAAAAAAAAGGAAGAAAGAAAAGATAAGGAGACAGTAAGGAGGATAAATTTCATTAATGGATGTGAATTAACATCCTACTGCCAAGAGCTGACCCCTTCTCCTGACATGTACGTCTAAGTCATTCTTGTCACTCTTTTCCCCATTAATATTCTGAAAAAGACAGTGCATTGAAGAGAATAGAATAAGATAGTTCCCTTAAACAGGCACTGTTGACCTTAGGTTGAGGATTTTTCTTTAATTTGCTTTTCTTAAAAATAAAATATTAATCATATTGGAAAAGGCAAGAAGAGTTCCTTTACATTTTTCAATATATTCCATTTATAGTATTGCATTCATTAAATTAAGTCATTGAACATTTTGAGTGTTTTTTTAAGTGCCAAAGGAAAATAGAAATGTAATTTCCATAGGAAACTAGATAAGACAGGCTGCTGTATCCTGACAAAAACTCTTGTTTCTGCCAACTTCAATTCAAATGCCACAAACACCCAATTTGGGGGTGTTTAAAGCCTGTTGATTACTTGACCATTTGCAAGAAAATGTTTAGCTAAGTGAAATCATTGTAGCTTGAGGTTTTTTTTGCCTTTTTTTTTTTAATATATTATTTCTCCTAAGCTCACTCCTAAGACAAATTTTTACTCTATTCTTCAGCGGGTAATATTAACATGAAAACTTGCTTATTATAGCTGTGAGCTTGTAGTGAGATACATGTGTGTGAGTTTATGAGAAGGAAAGGACCCATAACAAAACCCCCAGCTGATGATATAAACTACAGTGTAACTTAGATTTCTTACAGTGCAAGGAACTGTGCTTATATCTCTCTGTATATATAATTCCTGGGTGTTTTGGGGAGGGAACTGGGGAAGCAGAGGAAGTAATATTAGGCACTATAATCTTGTAAAATGATAACATTATGGCTTCATAATTGGAATAATTTTGCATAGCAAAAAAAAATCGTATTCTAGTTACTACCTGGCAGGACCCCATGCCCTTATTCCATTCCATAAAGATGGTAATTTAATTGAGAAACTGTGATAGAAATGTAGCAGGGTGGCAACATGTATGGTGGGTTACTGCCTTGGCTTTTCACCTCCAGGGGCTTGCCTAGAAATTTGATTTGGGCCACACGTGAAATGAGTTTGGAAGTCTCAACCAAATCTGTGGTAGAAACTAATCCACACAAAAAGCATGCTGCACAGCTTAGCACAGCTGGCAGTCTCTTTTCAACAGAGGTCCAAAGCTGAAATACCAGGGGAGGTTTCCAGGCACAACAGAGGTGAATTTTCAGATTTGTGTGGGGTAACTCGAAGAGTGCATGTCAATAATCTGTTACTTTTATGAGCACTAAAATCTACAATATTCATGTGAAATAAAGAAAATATGGTTTTAATTCCTTTAAAACCTGTTAGGTGGAGAACTGGACTTGGTAATTTAGCTGAGTGAGCAGAATAAAATGTAAGGAGGCTGATTAATCTCTATCTACAGATAAAACAGTGGTATTTCACCAGAAATTGCTTTGGCACAAGAAGTTTACTGCATATTTAACATCTCATCTTAAGAATAATGATAAAGAGAGGAAGGAAAATGAACTTTGAAGACAGCACAAGAAATAGCAACATGTACAGCAGTGAAAGCTGCCCTACTAGCAGTCATTATCTGCACATTCTAAGCCAATTGTTATTTGCTAGTTCTTAAGCAAAGCAGACATTTTACATGGCCCTACAAACAGCCAGCTATGGACTCTCCCTTGGCAGATGTGTTCGTAGGAGCCTAGTATCGTCTTGTCTACCTTGCTCAGTGCATCTCCTTCTCAGTGTATTATAATAACAATTATTATTATTGATAATAATTGTCATAATAGTAATAAAAATAATAATAATAGCTGCTGCTATATAGCTTCTCCTTTTTAATGTCTTGTCTGTACAAACTTTCTGTTTACTTTTCTGGTAGCCCATTGCATCCACACAGTGTAAAGGGCTAAAAGTCTTGCCACACTGTAAAGAAACTTGCACACCGAACTTCGCTGTCTACTTCAGCAATTCTCATGCCAAAATTTTGGCACGTGGAGAAGAAACTGTCCTAAATCATGTGTCAAAGTTTCCCAGGTAGGTAACTGATTGGAAAGAAATTTCAAGAAGTAAATGTTGTCTACTGTCAATCCTTAACCATGCAGGGTCATTCCCAGCCTTTAAATAAACCTGCTCGTCTCCATAAGCTTGATATGGAATCAGATGTCAAGCCTTCGGACTGCTTTTAGAAGCACCCAAAATCAGCTAAGTTAAGCAGACTAGAACCCACCCCAGAACATTACATTTATGTGGAGTAAATAAAGGTTTTTAAACATATAGCCACAATAAAATCAGTGAGAATATTTATGAAATAAGTATAACAGAATCAGATCCTAATGAGTTCCGCTATTGCCAATAATCCTGTTTGAAATAATAAAGTTACCTAGCTGAGTAAAGTATCAGAATCATTATTTTTTCTTTTCTTGAGCAGTATCAGTAGTTACTCCCCTATATATCTTTAATATAAGCTTTTATCCCTTAACCTACCTCACTGTTTTTTGCTCTGTAGGATTCTAATTTCTTCTTCAGCAGTTTTTTTTTTTTTTTTTCTGGACTGCATGATGTATTACCCTCTCTTGTCTTTACCATCACTTCGTTATGGCATAGATGCACTCATGGGGTTAAGATGAACCCAAACCTGTTGCATGCAATACAGCATAACTTGTACCTGATTTTCAACTGCATTTAAGACAACAGCAGCTGATGCCAAGTATACAGACAGAGACTTGCTGCTCATGACTATAGGAGCACTCAGTTTGGGTTAAGTATAAAAACCAGCAGATGTGTGATGTAGGCAGTGCCAGAAAATATATTTCTCCTTTGTTAAACTAGGATACTCTATCCAATACATATGCACATAGGAAATGAACAAAGAAAGAAAGTCTGGCATTTTCATCCATTTTTAATAGCAAATTATTCAGTGAAATAGGAGATTAGAGTGGGATTCTACAACTAAGAGAAGATAAAAAAAAAAAAGGAGTTATTCCATAATTGAAGAAGTTTTTGTCCCTGTAATGGGTAATTATGGAATAACACTCTTTTATAAGTGTTTAAAAGACATGAAAATGCTCTCAACTAAGTAGCTGTCAACCCGCACATCTTCTAGAAGAGCTTGTGATTTGTCATAGGGGGAAAAAAACAAACCAAACCAAACCAAACCAAACCAAACCAAACCAAACCAACCCATATTTTATCTGCTTTTATTCAAATTTTTACACTGTATCCAAGATATTTAGGTGCAGAGAGGTATCTCCACATGGGTGCAGATATTCACCTGTTTGGATCTTAGTGAAGGACAAGCGCATTTTTGGCCTTACGAGTAGGAAACCACCAGCATTCAGCAGCACTGATAGTCAGACTGTCCTATTCAGAAGGTAAGTATGGACTTGTGTCCCTACAGTTGGAATGCCATGATAGCAATACCAGCTACATGACTATGAAAGCACATGTTCTCTGAAAACGCCTTCTTAATATACCCGCTTGTTCATATTGCATGAGGTTATGTTTGCAGTGAAGTCTGGAAATTAAAAATAGTTTAAAAAAATTCTTCACCTTTTGAAAATATGTTTAAGCATCCTTGAGTATCAAACACTGGAATAAGTTAGTGCAATGCGCATTTCTAACAAAGGATGGGAATGGGGAATGCATACAGTTTATTTGTAAATTAAATAAATATGTTTCTTCCATGCCCTTGAGAGCTAGCTGATTTATCAGTTAATAAAATAATCATACACCACAGACTTGTGCTTCCAATTTATTTTAAAAAGAAATAACATTGCATTTTTGACATATATGAATACAAATGTAACACTAGAGGAAACTTTGTGAGTAGCCCTGTATATATATCACCAGTCCTGCATGAATTACCTTACTTGATTTTTCTCTGCTATTTGTGGGATGGATTCTACATAAACACTTATTTCTTCAACAATTCCTAACTTATAAGAATGAGCCTATAAACCTCAATGTGACTACTGACTAGAAAGAAGACTATTTGTCTGTAAAAATAACGTAGAATGTGCTTTTAGCAGAGGTGAAAATAAAAGCTACATTTAGGAATTTAGGTGTATATCTGCAGTTAGACTTCATTAGTATTTGCACCTAACACCATAAGCTAAACTTGAAAGGAAACATATTTATTAAAAAAAAACCTATGGCTGAATTGACTGGTTTTCTCACCTAAAAATACCGATACAGTTTTCAGCTCCACAGAATTTGGACACATGCAGTCTGTGCTAAACAAAAGTGTTCACATGCATCTCAGAAGGGCAAGGCTTGTCTCTTTGCAGTTTTCTTTTTATTTTATTTGAATTCTCTTCAAGCTTTGTGGCCAGCAAACTATAACATAAAAGACACACAGGAGTGCTGCAAGTAGAGGTAAGTGGATGGTGGAGCTGCTGCGCCACATGGCAATTCAGCCCAGCAATAGCTGCGAGAATGCAATGAGCACGGATCTGAAATCCTTTTGTGAATACAAGGCTCATTCCTGCAGCCCTTATCTGAATAACTGACTTCAATGTGTCTGCTTGCGTCAGTAAGGAGTAGTCCCCTGAGCAGAGTGTGCCATTTCAGACCCTCGTTTTTGTGTTTGATGGAAACTGGGGCTTTTTAGCATTCCTATCCTTACACCCCCCACCCCCCCCACCCACCCCCCCCATCTCCTGCTCTAATCATCTTCTCCTTTTTTGGACATATGCCTTTCCCCCTCTGCTCTTAAATTCCCTATGCTCCCTCCCATATATTAGCCTCAGCCCTACTTTGTTATTTTTGTTGCTTGCCTTGTCCTCCCCTCCATCACTACTCCAGACATTTCTCTCCCCTTTCCTAGTCTGTTTGATTCCTTGGAGACCCTTCACACTCCCCCACAACTGCACAGCTTCTTGTTTCCAATGGTGTTTTAAAAACTGTAGGCTATATTCCCTTCTCTAGAGAGGAAATTAAAAAAAAAAAAGGGAATAAAAAACCCCAAAACACAAAACAAAACCAAAGAAAAAAGAAAAACCTTCTCCAGAAACTCTGCTATTTTAAACTTAGATACTTCCAGCTGCATTCTCTTTTCAAAGGGACAGAGGAAATAGAGACCTATGAGGATGCCACCCACTGAAGTTCATGGAGCCACAAACTGGCAAACCAGGCTGAACTCGATGAGAGTCTCTCTATTGGCTTCAGCAGTGTTGTGGTTTAACCCCAGTTGACAATTAAGCACCACTCAGCCACTCACTCGCTCACCCTGGTGAGATGGGGGAGACAATTAGAAAGGTAAAAGGGAGAAAACTCACAGGTTGAGAAAGCTCACAGGTTGAGATAAAGACAGCTTAACAGGTAAAGCAAAAGCCACATGTACAAACAAAGCAAAACCGGGAATTCACACACCACTTCGCATCGGCAGACATGTGTTCAGCCATCTCCAAGACAGCAGGGCTCCATCACATGTAGCAGTTACTTGAGAAGAGAAATGCCATCGCTCCCAATGTCCCCCCTTTACATGCTGAGCATGACATTATGTGTATGTGTGGAATATCTCTTTGGTCAGTTGATGTCAGTTGTCCTGGCTGTGTTCTCTCCCAGTACCTGTGCACCCCCAGCATGCTCACTGGTGGTGTAAGGAGCAGGAAAGGCCTTGACTCTCTGTAAGCACTGCTCACCAACAACAAAAGCATCTCTGTGTTATCAACGCTGTTTTAAGCACAAATTCAAAACATAGACCTAATACTAGCTACTATGATGAAAATTAACTCTATCCCAACCAGAACCAGCATAAGTAGATACTCAGAGGATCAGACCCCCGAGGGAGATGCATGTGCATGCAAGGCACTTTCTCATGTATGTCTGTGGAATAAGTTATCAAGGAATCATGATACATAGCATTGCTATTTTTCAAAATACATTCTGACAACATTTCTGCTAAACCATGTAATTTTTCAGTATAAATTAGTCAGTTCTCCTTTAGAGGAGGACAAACTTCTGGCAGGTGTCCCTTCTGAAAGTTAAGGACTTCTCTGCCCATCCTACACCATATTTCTTTGAAGTACCAAGCCACACTTTCTGCTGAAAACCTCCAACTGAGACTATTTGAGCTGTCAGTTGCTGTGGTGTAAATCTGAAGTTAACCCCACTACAGCGTTCACAGAGGTTAGCCAAGGACAGATCCTTCCCTCATCAATTCACGTGCTGAGCAGCACCTGGGGACCACCAATGCAAGAAAATACAGGTTCATACAGAGTAAATACTGACGTCATGGAGAAATGCTTAAGGTTGAAGGACTATAAATGAACAGAAAACGGAAGGAAAAAGAGTAAAGAAATAGGCCAGAGAGGGGATAAAGGAAGGGGTCCAAAACTGGCGAGTGACAACGGCTTTGTCATTCTCATGTGCCCCCAAGAAACAGGGTACAGAGTGTAGAACAGGGCACAGGCAGGATGGAATGCTCTATCACCCCATATAACATGCCAGCAAAACAGCTCTGTTGTGTTTAAACTTCAAATTTAATGAAATTCTTTTCTTCCTTTTTTCCAGATTCTGAGGGTGTGATATGGGGTAGTGTAAGAACGCATTGTCGTATCTGAGTTTTTTATTTTTTAACATATGCTCATTTTATAATCACACTAAGACACTTCGGACTAAGCAGTTGCACTGATTAATCCACACCTCAAATGTGCTGGAAGCATGAGGTGAAATGCACCCGAGGTGTACATTAATCAGCTCTACCACACAGTCTGTCCTGTCATTAATTAAATTCCAAACCAAATAGTTTTGGGGAGAAGGTTAGGAGGAACCTCTTTTTAAAGTGGGTTTTACATGAGCTGTCCACAGTGCATGAAAAAAAAAATACAAGATATATTTAGAACAATATTTTAATTTTCAATACTTTACTAGATTAGATAGAAAGTATGTAATGTTTAAAAAAGGAAAATGTGATTAAGAAGCTTAAGTGCACAGTATATTATATGAAAATTCTGATCTTAAAGAAAGGTAATATCTACTCAAAATTATAATTTCTGTACTTTTGAAATCATCTCAGCAAGAATTATCTACCCATATCAAATTGTAGCACTTGTCAAAATCAACTGTAAAGCATCTCAAGTGCTCTTCTGAATCAACAAAACAGATGTATAGCGATGTGAGGTTGCACTGAAATGGAAATAAAAGTGAACTAGATGCCAGTCATTGCCCTTAATCTCTTGAACCCAGCACTTAACACAGAGGATACCACAGGTCTTTGGGACACTGTTTAGAAGGGGAAGAAATCAAGACTTGAATCTTAATAACATATGCAAAAAACACTCTATAAAATTATTTTCTTTCTGCTTTAGTAGAATTTTATATGCTCAAAGATCACCTTGCATTGTTCATAAACATGAGGTGATGTTTGAAACAACATCCTGTTTCAGCTTTGGACAGGCAGAAAAACTGAAATATGTGAAACATAAAAAGGTGTTTAAATTTTAAAAACAGCAATTAAATATGTTTAGTGGTTCAAAATTCGCCATCTCCCTCCTTTCAGCAAAAATGTGAAATGATGCTTATGGCATAACACATGCAACAAAATGAATGTAATGTACATAGCTTTAGTTAAGATTAGAATATTGTTGCTTTTTTACAGGGACTTAATAGATGAGAAATTACTGCAAGTATTGGCAATGAGAGAACAGCCCCATAGCCTAGGATGTGTGTTTGGAAGTGAGCTCCTCTGAAAATTTTTTTAACCTGACCTTCCTGGAAACATGATGAAAATGACTTTTTTTGTTGCTTTTGTGGTGATGGTGCCTTCCAGGAATGTGATGCACAAAGGGAGAATGAGGGGAGCATAGACCGCAAAATGAATGATCGTTTCCTTCACCTGTCCTGTGGACTGGTTGCCTCTGAAGCACAGGTAGAGCGATTTCTGTAGGCTGATGAGGTACTGCAAAATCATACCACTTATCAACACTTTACTTACTTCTCTGTTTTCAATTACATTCAGACTTGAAGAATTTTTAGTAACCAATAAAATGCTGAAAATTGCTAACTTCTCTGCTACATACAATGAAGCTATTGTAGCATAAGCTATACATAAAGCCACCCATTTTCATCCACAACATTACAAGGCAGATTTGGACTGATGAATGTGAAGTCCTTCTGTCCGCATATCGAGAAGGTTCAGACAGACAGAAACCCCTCTCTAGGATGGACCAAGAAGCCCAAGCTCCAGTCCAGATACCTGAGGACTAAATTCCTGGACTCACAGCAACATGCATTTGTGGGTCAGTCCAGACAGAGCTGCTATCCTCATAAGAAGTCCTTGATGTGGTTTTGCTGTCAAAGTTCAGAGGTGCACATGCTCATTTGTCCAGCTGAAAATAGCAACCAGCTACAAATATTTTAGCTTAATTTAAAATTACTTTTGGCAAAACTAATTCAGCCCTTACCAGATTTTATCCGTTATTGACTCCTGTGTAGGATTTGCCACCTTGTTTACAGCATGCAGAAATAGCAGACCATCAGTTCTACCTCTTAAGAAAGACATAAATAAGAGGTTTTGAGACCTTTTGAATTTAGCATATGTGACAATTTACAGAGCTGCAGGTTAAGTGCTGCAGATAGATAGGATTGATTCATGCAACAAGAGAAGACAAAGTGGGATTTACTTTTAATTCATTTACAGCCACGGTCACCAATTTTTTTGTTATAAGCTGGTTAACCAAAAGGTCAAGACCTAAGGAAGAACAAAGGAACTGAGTATGAGTTCTCAAGTTCTAGTTTCTCTGTCATTGATTCACTCTACAATCTCACTTAATTCAGGTAACTTCTGTGTCTATGGTTAACATTGTAAAGATTAAGTAAACTGAAGATTTCTCCAAATTTTCCAAATGTGGAAGTGATTTTGCTGGCAGCCAGGGGTCAACAAGCTGTTATAAAACCAACAACGGAGAAAAGAGAAAAATTAAGGCTTTGTGCAACATAAATACACAGAACACTTGAATAGACACCTGTTCAATTCAGCACTAAATTCAGCCAAAGCAAGCAGGCATGGTAACAGCTGGAAAGTTACGCTGAAACAGCAGCAGAAAAAAATGATACTTCTCAAGCCAAGGTTCAGAGAGGACGCAGTCATGGCTCTGCAGACACAGGCGTGGGATATCTGAACAGTCCTCTGTCCTTCCACTTCTGCTCTGTCTTCCACCCTTTCACCCAACAGCACTGCAGCAGCAATAGCTAAGGCAGAAAGCCTGACTTTCTTTCTTCTGTTTTCCTTTTGAAAGTGAAAGCTTTGAAGTTCAGGAGTGGGGATTGGGGTGGGGGAGAGCATGTTGGTGTTTTGGTTTGGTTGGGTTTTTTGTTTGTTTGTTTGTTTGCTTAAAAAAGGACATTCTGAGTTTGGCACAAAAGTAAAAAAAAAAAAAAAAAAGTTTTTTTAATATTTATTTTCTAACCTTCTAGTAAGCAATAAGTACATGCCAGCAAAGTGCTTTCTGTTAATAACTAATGCCCCAAAAGAAACATTTCAAGAAAGCTGCATGACTTTTACAAGATGAAAACCTGAAACGTGTCCCAGGGGCAGCTCCAAGCACCTCAGTGTGCCCAGTCCATCCAGCGCTGTTTCACAGCAGAATGGCCCAGCTGGGTCACATCACTTTGCAGTAGGACTCAAAGCACAGCACGGTGCACAGAATATTTTCACCCTTGTCCACAGGAAGCGACACTTCTCTCTCTCTCTGAAGTCCAGAGGAAGTCCCACCATAGTGGAAGAAGCCGATCCATCTGCAGGGGATAGCGTAGCTGCATCACAGCATCAGTAGCTCACACTTTTGTGCCAGGCCAAGTACACAGAGAGATAGAAATAAGCCTCCAGCTTTCTTTTGTCTTCTGTGGAGGTGGCAGCAAGTCCCAGCTGGCTACCAGCTTAGGTTCAGGCTGTAGAATTTAGTTATACAGAGGCTTCTATAGTATTATTAATTCCACTAACTCCATAAGCTTTTGAGCCAGTTTTCAGCGCACTTCTTTTATTCAGGCTGACATTCAGAATTCCTTCCCTGGACTGTATATGATGACACTTTGGTAAATGTATTATTCTTTTCACCTGACCATGTTTCCTTTCCAAACCAAACACATAACAGCAATTGTTTCAGCTTTCTAGATTATTGCCTGACAAAACTGCGGTGGCTGTGAAAGGCAAATCGACATTGCAGCTGCTCTCTGTTTTGGATTTCTTGGGGGGTTTGGGTTTTTCTATTATTATTTTTTTATTTGGTTTGGATGCTCTCTGAAATGCTGAGCGAAATTGCATTATCTATTGCAGCACAGTACATATATTGTTGTTCCCAAAGGTTTACTTATAATGTTCACAGCACCATTTATTTTTTTCCTTTCCCCCCATTGTCATTGCTGTACAGATTTAATACAACAGAAACATGGCTTCCACTGGGAGCTACAGGTAGAGCAGTTCCAAAGTTCTCTATAATTGGTGTCTGCCATGGTTGCTCAGAGTAAGTTATGTAAATCACAGCAAGGACCCACAACCCCTAAAGGCATGAATATTTTTTTCATTCAGTGCAGAGGATAACTACAGAATCTTAGTGATAGTCCCCTCCACATCAGGGATCTCCTTACTAGGTAAAGTCAAGGTCTAGAAACTGGCCATGTCAATTCTGCAATTTAAATCCTACTGTTAAAGATGGTCTGGTAGGTATTATAGTAAGTCAAGGTATTGTAGGCAATATTAATTTTTAAGATGCATTTTCCATTCATAGCCCTTGCAAATCCATCTGCTTTTGTTTACATTCACTGTAGTAATTCCAGCAAACCACAGATTTGAATATTTATTTCTTTTTTTCTGTAACAACTCTAATTTAAAATTAAATGAGGGGCTCTCAGGGTTTCATCCTGAAAATGGAGGAATAATTCCACTGATTTTCTAGTGATGTATTTTAGTTAAAATGATGCCTTCCAAAAGATCAAATGAGAGGTTCCTACTCAATCTGCTTCCTTTGAAATAATACTACAAGTGTGAGAATTTTTAGCCTAAATTCAGTAAGTCAACCTCTATCTTTTAGTTTTTTTTATTTCTCCTACAAACCGTATGCTTATGCTCATATACACCAGTTTATGCAGAATCTATTAGGTAACTGACCAGATCCTTTAAACATAGTAACTGTCTACTTCTATTGTAGGGAAGATTTCTTCAGAGAAAATACTTGTTCGCATTTCCACCTTGATTAGAAAAGTCCTGGTGCCCTTTGGAAAAGCACAAGAGGAAAAGGGAAAAAAATATAGGATAAATGTTTTTAAAAAACAGTTAAATCTGATTTTTTGCTGCAGTTACCAACAAGAATTCTGACAATGAAAAATTTCCTTTGGGCTTGAGTTTGCATATACCCCCTCATCCCCTACTGAATCTCAATCTAATTCTAATAACTTTTCTTAGCTTTCCCCCACCACTTTTTTCTGCTTACTCGGGAAACTTCAGCTCAGAATCTGTATCTGGTTTACACTGAGCACACCTGCTGTTCTTCAATTTTTTTTATTTTGGTTTGGTTTAGTTTGGTTTAATTTTATTTTTAAGTTTATGAAGGAAATGTATAATATACACACACAATATAGTATTACATGTATACACAGGTATATAAGCACACATTCACTTTGAGGAATATACATGGGGTCTTCAAGGAAGTTAGGTCTTTCTTAATAACATGGTGTCCTGGGTTCAGCAGTAGCAGTCATTTTTCTCCTTCTTAGTAGCTGGTGCAGTGCTGTGGTTTTGACTTTCAGCCTGGGAACAGCGCTGATAACACCGATATTTTTAGTTGTTGCTCAGTAATGTTCAGTCTGACCAAGGAGTTTCTGAGTCTCATGCTCTGCCAGGGAGGAGGGGAAGCCAGGAGGAAGCAGAAATAGGACACCTGACCCAAATTAGCCAAAGAGGTATTCCATACCACAGCACATCATGCCCAGTATATAAACTGGGGGCAGTAACCCTAAAGGGCTAGATCACTGCTCGGGTCAGGCTGTGTATCGGTCGGCAGGTGGTGAGTGGTTGTGTTCTGTTCCTTTGTTATTTACCTTATCATTATTACTACTGGTGGTAGCAGTAGTGGTTTGTGTTATACCTTAGTTACTGGACTGTTCTTATCTCAACCCATGGGAGTTACATTCTTTCGATTCTCCTCCCCATCCTTGCTGGAATAGGGGGAAGAATGGGGAGGGAATGAGCAAGTGGCTGCGTGGTTCTGGGTTGCTGGCTGGGCTTAAACCATGATACATGGTGTTAGGCAAGGCTGTGTACCTTAAGTCTGTTTTCCAATGCACCTATCTTGCTTTGGGATGTAGCACCTGCATCATGTATCTTGCTGGTACCTGTGGTCTAAATAGGAATACAAGGATATGGTTGAAGCACCCTGTTCTGGAACTGCCAGCAGCTCAAAGTGTCCCTTAAGACTACAGGGAAGCAGAAACACAATAGACAACAGACTTGCCTGAGGTCTACAGTGAGGAAATAAATGTAACTTAATGCCTCTGCCTCTGAAAAGCTTGGGCCCTGCGCAGCAGAGCTCCAAGTGTGCTCTGCTCTTGTGAGACCTCACTTAGAGTATTGTGTGCAGTTCTGGTGTCCTCAAATTAAAAAGGACATGGAGGTGTTGGAACAAGTCCAAAGGAGGGCCACGAGGATGATCAGAGGACTGGAGCACCTCCTGTATGAAGATAGGCTGAGAAAGTTGGGGCTGTTCAGCCTGGAGAAGAGAAGGCTGCATGGAGACCTCATAGCAGCCTTCCAGTATCTGAAGGGGGCCTCTAGGGGTGCTGGGGAGGGACTCTTCATTAGGGACTGTAATGAGAGGACAAGGGGTAACAGGTTCAAACCTAAACAGGGGAAGTTTAAATTGGATATGAGGAAGAAATTGTTTACTGTAAGGGTGGTGAGGCACTGGAATGGGTTGCCCAGGCAAGCCGTGAATGTTCCATCGCTGACGGTGTTCAAGGCCAGATTGGACAGAGCCTTGGTTGGCATGTTTTAGTGGGAGGTGTCCCTGCCCATGGCAGGGGGGTTGGAACTAGATGATCTTAATGTCCTTTCCAACCCTGACTATTCTATGATTCTATGATTTTAAGAGTACCAACCACTGATGCAGCCTAGGCTTAGTAAATTATTTTTCCATCAACTATAAAAGGCACCTACTCGTCCCTGTTTTTCATCTCCTACCAGCTAGACATGTCGAAGAACAGCAAAGTTAGTGGCTAGATCGGCTAGTTTCAATTCAGTGGTTCAGTGGTTCCAATGTGTCTGTTCTCTATCATCTTGGAGGCAAACATGAGCTATAACCACCCATGTGTCATGCTCAGCTATTGGGCAGAAACAGCATGCAATTGAAATTGTGCCCAGCCTCAATCATTGGACTGTGTCTGCATGGAACAAGAGATAGCTGCCTCTGGCAGAGATAGGTAACTACGGAAATCTCCTTACTCTATAAGATATGCTATAAAGTTTTTATTACAACTGTTAGATAAAGTGATACAAATGAACTGTATTTTCTCTTGAAAAATGCAATCCAGAAAGGCCAGAAAATATAATCAGGACATAATGGATGTGTGCAGCTCCTGACCTTCATAGATTTTAAGTATCACAAAATTTTACAATTTATTTATTATTGACAAAGCTTGTTTAAAGCTCCTGGAGTCTCTCAAATGGCTCAAAAATACAAAAACTATGATTATTTTATTTTGGTTAACCAAAATCAGGCTGTTCTAGTACAATTTCTACTCTCCCTTGAGGTCCCTGAACTCAGAATGTGAAGAGTCTGGAGTACTCTCTCCCTACTGAAACATGAACCCCAAGGTAGAGTAAAGAGTACCTTTTTTTCCAAGTGATTCAAGACTCCCAATTGCAGGTTAAGTTTTGGCTAGTTAGGACAGTCCAAAGGCTTTCTGCAGGCTGAAGTAACTTTTGTCTGGAATAAATTATTGGAGAATAAGCAAAAAAGAAATAAGCATCATAAAAATGTTACATCACTCTGGGTTATGTCAGATGAGTTATGATAAGGAACACTCTTTCTGACATGAAGAATCGCATTAAATTAAAAATAAAATAAAAGCTAAAATGGGTTTGGTTGTGGGTTGGCTTTTTTTTTTTTCCCCAAAACTCTGGTATGCTTTATTTCAGTTACTGGAACTGTGGTTTTTGCCTTCTTTTTATGGCCTATTTTATAAAAGGTAGCTGGTACTCACAAAAATTTTTGGGACTGTTCAAAACTTTTCACAGTTAATTAGTAATGCATGTAGCAAAACACCCGCCCTACCTCTGGGCCTTGGGGGTTGCCCTGGTTCACTTGTAACTGATTTATTTTTTAAGGTTGTCTGGCACATCTCCACCCCAACTGCTTCCAAGAAATTTCAGCCCAGCGTCAGCTGGGAAAGATCAACTTCACATGCTGACATACAGAGGCGGCCTTAGGAATACTGGGGCCTCCTGTGGGAGGCGTCAATGGGAATCTTTGCTCTTTTTGCTGATCCAGGGATGCAGTATCTGCCACCATACAGGACATTTTTTTTCAGTGTTTTCCTTGAAAGAACACTCATCTGATTACTACACTATGCTTTAACTCAATCAGAAACAGAAGTGTTATCCTTACCAGATTTGTGGCTCATTATGTAGGGCTGAATGGTAGATGGCTTTTGCAGGCATTCAAAACCATGGTAATGACTTATAAGCCACCAAAAAAAAGCCATGCTATTTTTTAGACTGCTTAAAATTTACAGAATACAACAGTCTAGAGAATGATTCTGATATCTTTCCTTAAGTCTGAGTAATGGCTTACTCCTCAAGTCTGCTGCTGAAACTGACAGCCACAAATCCTAACACTTTTCGTAGGGATAGATGGCTTTATTTCCTCATGATTATCTTTATTCAGAACTTTCCTGAAAAAAATTGTACCATGTTCCCTCTTTCATTTTCCTTCCTCTTAGGCTGCAAACAAATTTTCTCACTAGCCTTCTTCTGTGAGCTTCCATCTGGCGCCCTTCCATGCATTTTCAAAAGCATCTGAACCAAAAGCACAAAATACTGTTTCTTAAAAATTGTAGTACTTAATCGAGTCCATTTGTAAAGGAAGAAAACATCTCTAACTTTAAGGTACAGCACCTGATTCTACTTAAATTCAGACAGAGTATGCAAAGCCACCCACTGCAAGATAAAAGCTGGCAGCGAATTCTACCTCTTGGTTTACCTTTCCAAATTTGCGCAGTGAGCTGAATGTTTGAAAGATTTTCATCCTCTAGTTACAGGTTTGGTTTGATCCAAGTTTAGAGGATCCAATGGGAGATTCTGTGGTTCTTTCTTTTTTAAAAAAACAAACATTCAACAACCTTTTTATTCACATAAATAGTCTTGGAACAGCAATATGAAACTTAATTTGTTTCAGAAGTGGAGTCAATAATAAAAAAAGAACCACAACTTTAGTACAAAGAAGAAAACTGGGCGTTGATAGAACATCAGACTTATGATTAAAACAATATTCTTAGGATTTTTCATTCTCCAACTAGAGAAGACGAACAAGAACCCCACAGTTTAGCTATGCAACATTACTCAGTTCAACGGTTACTTTAGGTTCAACTGTGCTCAGATGCTTATAGCAAGAGAACATTCCCAACCCACACAGAGACAGAGACTGTATTTTGTTAGGATAGCAGACCTGTTATGTTCCATTCAGCTCAGCACCATTAAGCTTCTAGGTCTATCTTTTGCTGTCTGCCGCCACGATTAATATCTTACTATTTTCTTCCTACTCTATGGTTACATTTCAAGAATCAAATGATCATTCAGAAAGTTGGCTTCAGTTTATGAGCTGTTAAACCTAAGTGAGATACAGTACATCAAAATGAAAAGAAATAGTCAAAGTTATAATCATGAATGTTAACTTTGTCCTTGGAGTCTTTACCACTTGGCACATATAAAGTGCACCCATTCCTGTTACAATAATTTCACTTGTATTGAAGATTATTTTCTGTGGAAGACCCAGGGGATACATTTGCATTGTTTTGTGCTTTCTGAGAAGGTGGACTGAGAACTCTGGAGACAGAAGTCTTGCATTCACACCCCTGGGTGTCTGGCACTGATAGACAAAGTGAAGTTTTCCCCACACTACCCATTAGCAGAGCCCAGGCTGAATTTGGAGGCTGAGTGACAGATCAGCTGTTGTGCCATTTCAGTTTTTCTCCCTGTCATTGAAAACCATCAAAGAAGGAAACTGGTAGGATCAAATTAAATGTTGGTTGGGTAATGCCATTGCCACAGACATCCATTCTCTGGGATGCTGGCAGGAGCTGCTACCTCCCTTCACACTCCTAAAGAAGCATCTGATGGGGGCAGGAATTCCCAAGCAGCATCAGTCTAGACCTGGCTAGCTGGACTGATTGGAAAGCCTTTTCCCAAATATTACTTTTTTGTGAAAATAATTCCTTAACCAGGAATCTTATATGAGGATTTTATTTGCCATAACAAGCTTTTCTGTGAATCTTAAGAAAAGCTCAAAGTCATGTTTATTCTTCCTAAATTTAGAAAAAGCTAATAATTGTCTAATGCTAATGCTAATAATGTCATTACCAGCATTGCTTCTTATTGTGCTGTCACTCCCTCTCTCCTTACATACCTGTAAATCTTTTTTTCTATACTTTTAATTTTTATTCACTTAGTATTTGGCATACAGGTACAAAGTTCAGGAAAATGTAACAATCAGCTGAGAAATACTCACCAGACAAGTATTCATGCACTCTTGTACCACCTGACATATGGTGAACAAGCTGATGAATGACTCAGGATTTAAATGGTAATTACCATTCATCATTATAATAGACTTGCTAATTCATAAATTCTTGGTAAGCCAATTTTCTATAAAAAGGTTAATAATAAGAGTGGAAAAGAAAGAAAAAATAGCCCTAGTGTGATAAAAAATGTAAAAGCTAGAATATCTTCACTGCCACATATGCCTTCTGATGATTGAGTAGTTTTGCACCAAAATGGCTATTGACGCAATTCTACTTTCTGCGCTGGGGCTTTGATGGAAACAATGGTAGACAGAAAAATCCAGGACCTAGTTGCTTGAGGAGGAGGCTGAGGTGTGTCAGACAAAGACAGAAGAACTAAGGCAGGCAGGAAGCCCCTCACTCATCTCCTAGCTTTATAGTACTTGGTGACAAAAGTCGTGTTCTCAGAACTGCTCAAAGCATACTGCATGTGAATGTTCCTTGGACTCCTAAGTGGTGCTGTGAGAAATGCATTGAACCAGCTGTCATATCTGATCTGAAGTCATCTCACTGCCAATTGACTGTTCTGCTGGTTCCTCTGAATGAAAGAAACAGTTGTTTCTGCTTGCTAAAATAATTAATAAAAAAAAAAAAAAGAGACAAAAAGAAAACATATTCACTCATTTTATGATCTTTATATGGTAGATCACTCTGAACTGTAATTTACAAACCCTCTGGAAAACAGCAATGTAAATTAGAAAGAACACAGGCAACACTGAAGTTCTATCTATCCATTGCTCAATACAGCACTTTTACCCCTTTAGATAATATACATAAATACACACAAATGCAAATACACCTTCCACCTCTAATCTTCATGTAGCCGCACCTTTTCATCATAAAACGCCAATATAGGAAAGATTTGATTGCCCCACCAAGTCACGTAGTTTCTCTGTCCATCTACATCTTCCTACTCCTTGCCTGAGCACCAGAGATATGGAAACTACCACAAATTACATAGTGGATATACTTTTTATTTCAGATGCACAAGACAAAGGAGACTACGGATGGAGAAAAGATGCATCTGTTTGCAAGGGATTGAGGGACAAGAGGAGCAGAGAATAATAGAAATTACGCATGGAAACTCAGCGTGTTTTCCCCTCAACCCCAATATTGTTGTGGACATGCAGGGGAAACCAAAGAGATCTCCATGTTCAGGGAAATGAATAGGTCATGTTTAAGTTGAGTTTTTGATCATTTTAGCTTGCATTTGGATCCTTGAAGGGAAATTTGCCCTTTCAATCTGTTGCACATTAGGTATCAGGCTGATTGGACAGATATTGGGTATTCAGGAATACAGCATATGGAAGGGGGAAAAAAAATCAAGCCAATTCTATTGTAGACTACGTAATGCCATACTTGGCATTATGAATAATACTTAAATTTACTACAATGTACTGTATGTTCACAAAAGTTTATGAATGTGGGTAATCTTCCTGACTGCTTTCTTGCAAACCAAACTCTTCTAGCCACAGAATATGAAATTCCTGCCAAGCCAGACTTTCTTTAGCATGCATTTTCATTTTCTCTCTTTCTTTGTCTCTCTTGCGCACACACACATTTTAAAATTTAAGAACTTAATTAAATTAAAAACTGGATGTTAAAACACAACCTGTACCACAAATTCAGGGGACTTTTTTTAAATCAACAAAAGTTTAAAGATATGTCAAAAGTTTCAAAATGTGTTTAGAGATCCAGATTTTAATCCAAATACTTAACTATGGAAAAAAGGTTGTGAAACATTAAGATGTGCTCTGTATGAGGAATGATTTTCAGAATGTGTTTGTATTTGGAACTTTGGATGATTTACAGAAACTTAATTCAGTTGTACTGATAATAACAGTTAGGCAGCGTGGAGATTATAAAGGATGCAGTAAGAAGATATCTATGAACTTTTTCTTCTCATTTGTTTGACAGCATATAACAGGAAAGTGTATATACAGCAAATATAAAAGCATACTATACAACTCCAAAACAAAAGAAAGAAATAGAATTCAATACAGAAGTAGGGCAATTAAGGCATCATTCTGAAGACCATAGGTTCATGTCTAAAATTAAGATGCGACTACATTTCAAGCTACACTACCAAGCTAAATACAAAGTCCCAGAATACAATGCATGCTTTCTTTACTACGAAAATGATCAAACTAATTTACAGTGGCAGTAAAATAATTTTAACACTGTATTTCAGAAAGAAAATATATCTAGCCTTTACACATTTGCATGACTTTTGCTCTAGTTTCTGTACATGCTGAGCCAAAAGCTTAAAACATGTAATATGAAATGCCATGATTAACAAGTACCACTGTGGGTTTTTTGTTTTCCTGGGGATACAGAGCACAAAAATAGGTCAGCTTTTGGGTCAGCTGCAAAGGGGAGTTAAACTGGAATAGAATGAATCAAAATGCTTTTGCTCAGCCAACTACATAATCAAAGGATAAAGTTTCCACTGAACAATTTAGTATCCAGCTTCCCTAACTAACCTTTTTGTCATAAATCAAAATATTTCATTTTATAGTTTAAAGTTAGTCTTATCATTAGGGATAAAGAGAAAGGAATAGAACAGCACAAATAACCATGAGATATATGTACTAGTAAGGTCACACATACAGAGGCACCTGTGACACCACAGTAATCACAACAGTCAAGCTCTGGTGGATTTTAAAGTCACTGGGATGACACAGAGGTATCTTTAGATTCAGTTTGTTTGCACCATGCTTTTTGGACCTGGTTGTTATATGCAAAATACTCTTTATGATTACTGAGAAGAATATGTCCCCTTGTTGATCTGTATTTTAATATCTTGGAAAGCTCAGTTTATTGAAGATTTGCTATTATTGAATGAGACCTTTATAGGATTTTAGGCTTACATCACAGTTTTGGGGTAGGGTTGCTATTGCTGAGCAGTGGGATACAGAAACAATGAATTGACATTAGTACATAGGTCCACATGGTTGCCATTAGATACTGGAAAACCTGCTTTAAAGTGACTCATTCACTAGTTTTACTTTTTTCAGGGTTAAATTCTAAAAGTGGCCATTTTCTTCTAGAGCTTGAACACTTGCAAATCTCATGAATTTACTGCTAAACATCAGTAATTGAAGTTGATGGAAGATGAATGCAAAGGTTTGGCCTCAAAGTCTGTGTTACTCTTATGGTAATTTTAAGAAACGTATGTGAAGTTGTGTGATTTTAGGCATATTTGAGGTTTTATATCACAGCTTTTCCTATGCTTTCACTGTAGAATTGTGTATTGCTTTTGATGGATCCTTTTTTTAACAGATTTATATTCTTTTTTGTAATAAGGTTTTCTACTTGTTGATATCTTTGAAGAAAAGATTAGCGTAAGTATTTCTAGCTGTAGAAATAGTTCTTATTTGCTTCACAGTGAGCAAATCAATGTTCTACTCTTTATCATGACCTTCATAAAATATTCTCTTTATTCCACTGTATAAATCTGTAGTTATTTCACCTACTGTGTGTGCAGCCCTACTCCAAAGAGGCTACATACACTAGAACAAGAAGTTACACATAAGGTGACGATGGTGATTGTAGTTATGGAAGAATTTCATGTAAGAGAGGTGTGCCAGAGTAGAAAAAGAGATTGCAGAGGAAGTGATTTCTTTATGTCATAAATGGCATGGTGAAAATAATATAGAACAACTGATGACCACCATGATTTGTATCATAAGAAATGTAGAGATCAAGCAGAGATTTAAAAGACCAATGAAATACTCTTTTATCTAATGTATAATTAAATCAGTGAACTCATTGTCATGGGATATTGTGAAGGCCAAAACTCTAACAAACCCATAAAAAAAGTCCAGTAGATTCTTAAAATGAAGAACCATGGGGTCTATTAACCATATTGATCTACCTACTGCCTCCTGCTAAGGAAATCCCCCAACCAGGAGTTTCAAGACAAGGGAAAGCTTCCAAAATCATTATTACTATGTCTACTCCCTTCTTGTGGATATTTTTTTGTAAGTCCCTGTCTAGTTATTTTCAGAGGAGGAATCCTGGATTACATGGCTATTCATTCTGATGCATAACAAGTTTTATATTCGTATTTTGTAAGTTAGAACTTCTTTTTGATAGAAAAATAGAAGACTTTTCTATCAAGATAGGGGATAGCACTTTGTACCCAATATCCCACAGGTAGCCAAGGTAACCCTCTAGAGCCTCAGTATACTACTATAATAGAGATCAGTAAAGAATTCCTGTAATATTTGCCTTTCCCCTCCCCCATCTGTTATGTTTTTTAACCTAGCTCTGACCAGTACTTACAGAGCCAATAGATTACTACATGATAAGAATGAATGCCACTCACAGCAGATATTATCTAGAAATCACAGATCACCACATCTGAATAATTATTAGACACAGACACATATGTTTCTGTTGAACCATGTAAGTTACTATCCCAAGTGATGGGATGTGAGTTGGGAGTCTCACATCCTGATGGTGATGGGAGTTGAAACCAAAACATTCACTCAAGCTTTAGAGTTTTCTTTGCACAATGTATAGCCTAGGCATCAATCATCCAAAACTTCAATTTATGTTCAGGCTGCTCCTATAAAAATCTAAACTTTAAAGTTTGTCAAAAAACATTAATTCTGCTGTGTTTCTCATACAACATAGTCTATCTCATTGAACTCATGCTTGTAAGATAAGCAGGTCAGAGTGCTGGACCATTACTGGCCAAACTGCCCACACACTCTGTTGCCCACCATCACCCTCAGACAATGCACAGGTTCAGGACATCGTCTTTCAGGAGCTGTACCTGCCATATGACAAGTGCACAGCCTGTTTTGGGAGGAAGAAGATTCAGGCACATGGACATGACATCACATCGTTTTTAGAGACTAAGAAAGGCCTATTAAACGTAACTGTTCAGGCAGAGCTTCTGTCTACTGAAGAGCGGTATTGTTTCAGGTGCCAATTACTTGAAAAATATTTATGTCTCTCAATTGTACATTGACACCATACAGATAGCCTTGGGAATATTCCTTGTTTTGTGTGGGCTGAATAGCATAGGTGATTGTGATGGTTTTCCCCAACTTTAACATCTGTTAGTCTCTGGTACTCCTAATTGACTTCTTTTTTACTAGGAGAGTCTGCTGGCTCCTTAAGTCATTGGCATGAGGGAAAGACAGCCATGTGGAACATTTTTGGGCAGTGCGAGCACATGATGTGGTGCAAGCTGCAGAATACAGTACTGGTGTTCTTCCTGATGTTGGTCTTCTAGTCGGATGTAGTGGTTTAATGCTGATGTGTACATTTCTTGGAGAACAGCAATGAAGCCTTTTCCAAAAAACTGCCGGCCCCACACCTAGCTCAATCCACTGTGAAAGAAAGTACTTTTGGCTTTGAAATTTTTTGGGTTAAGCATGAGTGTTCTTTCATTTTAAAAAGGAACCTAGGGTAGATCCAAACTGTCCTTGGCTGCAAATAAGCTACCATTTTCAGGCACACCTTGATGCTTTCTGAGATAGAAGTCTTCCTGTGGGGTTTTCTTTTTGCTCAAGGTCAGATAACTTTCACAGTATTCACACCATCTACAAGATTTACTATCAGTTATAAAAATAGCTGTGAAATACAGGTTTATTCTTGATGTCTGGAAGTGGGCTTCGTGTTGTAACTGGTCCATAAATAACAAAAGTAAATATCCATGCATGAATACTTTGAGGCATAATGCATGTACTAAACACACAGTATATGTACCATCAAGTATTTCAGAAATATCCAATATGTTCTGAAATATATATTCTGCTTTTTTCATTCACCCCATAAACTGAGCAAATGTCTCTGGAGCCATGTGTCTGCACTCAGAGTTTAGTCATGTGCTAGCAAATCATGTGCATGAGAAAACACAAAGGCTTCCATTGCATAAGCCACCTGTTCCATGGATCTATAGCCACAGACACTAGCATTTGTGTCTGGTTTACCATTACTTTTTTGTTCCCTTTCTTTCCTCCTGTGCAGATTTGTGAGGAACTAACACAGGCTCCGCCAGATTATTCAACATGTCAGCCAGGAAAGTTGAGCCAGCACGGAAAAGGAAGAGGGAACAAACCACACTGAGTGAAAGGTTAGCCAAGCTTAGTTTTCCCAGGGACAAAGAAGAAGCAGCCAAGCTAACCAAAGTTGTCAATGCAGCTCATGATGAGGGGGATGAACCTTCAAATGACAGCTGATTTCTCTTTTTTCTTTCATCATGAGAGTTTAGAGAAATGCTACATGCATATTAAGATTTCAGGACAGAAGGCATTTTGGAGACTTGCTTATCTTGGAAGGTTTTGGTTGTAATTTTGGTTAGAAATCTAAACAGCAATAAAATCACTTTAATGCAGAAATAGTCTTATTAATTCTTTTTTTCTTTTCCTGTGGTGATCTCAAGTTCACAATGGTTATTCTCTCGTGGTGTAAATCTGTAATACATATATATATTACCAGGGTTTGGCTGACAAAAATGCTTCAATAAATACTTCATCCCATTTCTGTGCTGTTTTTCTTGGTTTTCATCACTGAGTTCATAGTCCATATTGGATGACCAGCCTTATGCTTAATTCATCCACAGGAAAAAAAAAAAAAAATCAGAGCAGGACTTAAGCAGAGAAGGGTTTCTTTGTGGAGTAGCAACACATTTCTGCATGTGTTTGCAAGAAGGTCCCTTTTCAACCAGAATAGAACTGATATCTGAAAGCATCTGGTTGCATATTCATGTAGATCTCAGGGGTTTATATGTAGAGTCATGTCCTGCGAGGGCACCATCATAGTTTGAGGCCTTCGGCCTCGTTCTCAAGAGTGCTGATTGTGCTTAGTGCCCATTCCCGATAAATAAAATTGCCGTATTCTCACCTCAAAAAGGACCACCCCTTTGGTCTCCTGATAGCCTGGTGACCCTGAAGAAAGACCTCATAACTGTTCATAGAAGATTCACTGCATAAAGCTTCAATTATAGTTTCTTTGAAGAACCAATTTCAGCCAAATTATCCAGCACTTTTTCAGGCAATTCATTTGTTTGACTCTCATGACATTTAAGTTGAAACTCCTATTCAGTCCAAGTAAGTCAGTTCCACTTTACCTCATGAAGCTTGGTGGCTTCTCTCCATCTTCTTGGAACGTAAGGAGCTGCACCTTGTGCTATACAATGCTTTGTTTCGGCAAGCTTGTCTCAACAGTCATTTCAACACAAGAAGGATCTGACAACACAGGTTCTGAAAATCAACCTGAATATAGTTTTAATTCAAATTATATGGTAATCACAGCAGCTGATAGTTGCTAATTATGAGCCATAGCTCCAATGAAGACTAAGCTCTGAGGGAAGTGTGGATGATTTTCTTAGGTTAGTGCAGATGCTGCTGCAATTATGTTGCAGTTCCAGCGATGTTCTCTCTTTTTTTTTTTTCATGAACTGCATGTCTTCTCACAAAAAGGTGTGTGGAACCACTGACAACACAGCAGAGGTATTGAAAAAAAACCAAAACAACATAAATTATGGAAGAGTAAACATAAAGTAGTAATATTTCCCAGTTTTCTTTAATCTCGCTTCCCAAAATCTCCAAATGTTTTGCAGACATGGTTTTAGTGTCACCATACCACCAGTTCATCATCTGACAGAAGGGAAATAAACAGCTGAGCAAGTAAGCCTTCTCTGAAATGCAAAGCACCTGTAACACAAAGAAATGAGAGCTATAAAAGTTTAATGCCTTTGAAGATAAGCCCTTTCATAGACTGTATGACTAATATCATCAAGGCCAGTTAAGTACATAAGCATGTTTGAATTTCAGCTCTGAAGAGCTGTAATAGCCCTGATTCTCAAGGTACTATAGCATCTAAGTCCTTTGGGAGGCAAAGTAGCTCACCTTCTGAGAACCTGCTGTTGTCTGGAATACGACAAAGCCTCAAGATAGGCACTGCTTTACGTTATATCTCCCCTGGCAGCTCGACCAAGCTGTTTACTAGCTGGGACAGTAGATGGCAGTCTCATTTGCAGTAGGCAGCACCCTATGTGATCCACGGCCGGATGACGCCACAGCTTTTGTAAAGGCCCCAGAATTAGTCGCGCAGTTGTCTGCAGCTAGGAGCAGCGACTGCAAGATCATAATTGTGCATGACAGTCTTTCCTCATAGACTATTTTGGTCATTTGGCCCAAACCCACTAATGGAGTGTATGTAAAAGAAGAGGCAAAGGAAGACAAGTTTCTTTCCATATTGCCTTAGTGCATTACTAAGTCTCCCATGCCTCCTCTTCCCCTTCTGACAGACAGCTCATGGAGATCTGTTACAACTAAGGAAATCTCCTAGAGCTCCTCAAAATAAAATACACAGAAAACCCCAGAAGTCCACAGTGTTATTTCAGAGACTGGAAATTATCTTTGTGTGATGGCACTGTTATAGGAATAAAATGTTCTGTGTATATTTTATGTTGCTGTATATTTTATATTGCTGTATATTTTGAGAGAGATTTGAGGTCACCCTCAAAGGGGAATTTCTTTTATGAGTTAGGCCTGAATGATTTTACTGAAAATTAATAAATAAGAAATGAAAGGAGAGCTTGTTTCTCAAAAATTCAAGTTGTATTTGTTTAGAATTTTTTATTATTTTGTTTATTGCTCTTTTGGTATTTTATGCTCTTAGACCACTACAGTATTTAAACAGAATTTCTAGTTTGGGTTCAATAAGTTTTTAAAGGAGAGCTTTAGCAATCACAGTGCCAATTCAAACTTGCTTCCTACTAAAGAGCTAACCCAAGGAATGCTTAACTTTTCTGATTTAAATTCTTCATTAAAAAGTAAAAGTTTAAATTGGCAGGAAAACTGCTGTTTAAGCTGCTAGCACACCAACATCAGAGAAAGCAGAGTTTTAGCCCTTGGTACTCTGCCAGGTACTGTATTGCATATAACCAAGATAAAGACTGAAATAAAGAAAAAAGGAGATGGAGTGAGATAAGTTTTATTTAGCCTTCATTGCCCTAATGGATTTAACGTAAATAAATATAAGTTATGTAGTACCTCTTGAGGACATAACCAATAGACTTTCAAAATCTGCTTACTTGCACTAGGCAGCAAGTCTGAAAAGCAGCGACATGTAACTGCAAAGGCCAGTCGTTTTTGGTCAAGTGATTGGCATATGTTTCTGAAGAAATAGCCCTTTTAACTTACTTAAAGCTCTGCTTATGATTAACAGGCTTTTTTGCTCATAAGTGAAATAATTATGTAAAGTATTACGCCACTTAGTTCTCTTAAAAGTTATAGCATCAAGGTCCTGGTGTTGTAGTTTGGCATTTCAGCTGTAAGAACTGAGTTTTTGCATTTAATATCTCAGCCACTCTGGATTCTATCCACCTAAAATTTGGCAGACAAATTTGTCTGCCCAGATGATTTTTTTAATAGTTTAAGATTAGTTAGGCCTTTTCTAGCTGTAGAATAGCCAAGAATTAATTTGGAGCTAGTTATAGAGCATGGGGTTTTTTAACTGGCTGCAATTATAAAATTATTCTGTTAAAAAGAAAGAAAAAAAGGACAATCTGCTACTTGTCACCAGTTTTTGTAGACTGCTGCACTTTGGATTTTGAAGCAAAAATTGGTACTTTGAAACACTCTGAAGACAAATCACGAAAATAAAATGCTAGCTCTTGGAGCAAGTGAATTCTCCAGCAGACTTTACCAGCTACACTTTATCTAGGCAACCAGAGTGGCTGAAAGAAAACACTTAACAGAAGTTTAGAAGTGTTCTACTCTTGTACCACAATGTGGTGCTTTCTGCTGTGCCTACACAGGTGACATCTACAGGAAGAGACCATCACTCCCAAACTGGTGTGCCAATGAGCTGCTATCAAACATCAAAATTTCTCATGAGTCACTGCACACTCTCATCATCAATCTTCTAAATAAAGACCCTGTATAAACCATTTGATTCTGGGGACCAAGTATATTGGCTTCATGTTCCAGCGCTAGACTTCAAATCAGAACCTGGGAATCAAGAACTAAAAGTTCTGCTTTGGGCCTCAGGATGCCCATACAAAAAATTGTCTCTAACATCAGCTTTTCCTGTGCCTGAACAGTCAGAATGAGCCAACCTGCAATATTTTAGATGATTACCAATCCCTAGAGTGTGATAGCTTGCCAGTAGAATTAAAACAAACAACTGAAAGTCTCCTGTTATATTATTCAGCAGGTAAATCATGCAGATTAAGAACACATGCATTTTTGAAAGATCAGATTAAGGAGAGGATCCTAATTCAACTGAAGGCTATAACTGTATTTTATAGTCAGAGATGTGCACATCCCTGATTCTTTGATTCACTGTCTGAACTAAAAATTTAGAGAAAATGTATTACTTTCATGCAAAACTGAAACAGTATAAGTTTCAATGTCTTTTGCAGGTTTTTAAACCTAATCAATCTAAACCATCAAATATTTAGTTTTGTTTAGAGAATTTTTCTAGTTTGCTTTATTAAACAAAAGTATATTGAAGTTTGAAATGTCATTTCAAAATGAACAAATCAAAACACTCTAGTTAGAACATGTCTAAGCAAATGTTTTGACAGAAAAATTTTTCCCTCCTCCAATGAAACAGTAAAAATCCAACATGATTTCACAAGTTCTTTTCATTAATTCATATCTACGTTATTTTATAATTTAAAAAATATTAAAAAGTAAACCAGAATTTACTCCTGCTTTCAAGGATTTCCAGGCTTTTCCATGGATTTCACGGTTAAGCACTAGCACAGAGTACCTTTTAGAGTCCATTATACTGCTAATTCATTGTTCCAAGTATACAGCATATTCTCACCTTTTTTCATACTAAAATATATGCCCATTTTCTCTTTCTTTCTTCTACAGTATTTTACTCTGAGGTGCTTATGTTAAAAACGTTTGGCTGGAAGAAAATAGGTTGAACAATATGCCCATCAGTACATCATCAAGGCTTCTTAATAAAAGGTCATTTTTCTTATTAGTTAAAAAAAAAATACATATTTATCATCAGGCAGAGGTAGCCCTCTGGGCTGCCACCATGGTACTACCATGTTGCTGTTGCAGCTTTCCATATGAACAGAATTAAAGCCAGTGTTCAAGCCTTACACACAAGACAACATTACTACAGTAATATCAGTGTCATCGTCACTTGCCATCTGCATGACATCTGAGTAATGTATTTAGTAACACTGCTGCAGACTTCAGTGTTGGAGTCTCTCTTACTTTCCTATCTTGGATTGAAAAGACTTCCATTAGGAAAAGAAGATCCCAACTGGAATGAGATTATAATGCAATCATCCGGTTCACACCATTATGCCATGATTTTAGTAGCATGCTAGAAACTCCCTCTACTCCTGAGCTTAATGAAATTTGAACTTATTATATGGTTCAGCATAGTTTTTGGAAGACAACCAATAAGTATGGGAGGTTTGCACTTGAGATCAGGGTCTTGTTTGCCAGGATTTGACTCTCTCGAGGAAAGCTAGCTACAGGGCCAGATCTTTTCTTTTCATTGGATATAAAACAGCTATGCTCAGAGCAGTATTTACTGGTGATGGCAGACTGTGATAGAGCTGTATCTTTCCAGCAATACTTTAACTAGAGAATATCCAGTAATGACTGCAGCTATATGCCCACTCAGCGGTGCTTTAGTACTATATAATACAGTATTCAAGGAGGGACATTTGACTGCAGCACTGCATTTTAATGTTGAAATCCACCTATTGAGTAGAAATAGTGTTCTATACATTTCTAGGTGTTACTTTATTGAATTTATAATACAAACATATCCTGGAATGAAAAAAAGAAAAGATGTGTACCAGCACACAACTGCTTGTTCTATTTTTCAGGCTAACAGCTTAGCTGTAACATTTGCACATTAGCTAAATAACATCTCAAGGGGAGCTAGAGACAGAGCCTTGATGTCTCCTGATTGTACGTGTGTGAGTTTGTGCTCTCAGAGGATGGTCCTTAAAAAACTCCCTGCTGGAAGCTATTGTGCATATTGTAAAAGGACCGTTGCTAAGTGCCAATTGAGCTAGTACTGTATACTTGCCATTTTAAAAGAAGATTTCATACCACTTGATTATGTTAAATAGAAATGTTTGAAATTTAAACTGAATTACATCAAAATGGCACAGTAGTTATACATCTAAAGAGCTGCCACTACTCTCTCTCATAGCTAATGTAAATCCTTTCTGGTGGACGGTTTTATGTGAAACTGTGACATAGTATAGTACAGGCAAAGTTTAGAGAACCTTGATATAAAAAAGTCAGAAATAAATATTACTGTAAAACCAGGCTTGTGTTTGTGTTAACAAGCAAGAAATCATAGAATCATAGAATAGTCAGGGTTGGAAAGGACCTTAAAATCAGCTAGTTCCAACCCCTCCAAGCCCATGGCAGGGACACCTCCCACTAAAACATGCTATCCAAGGCTATGTCCAACCCTGCCTTGAACACCGCCAGGGATGGAGCATTCACAACTTCCCTGGGCAACCCATTCCAGTGGCTCACCACCCTAACAGTAAAGAATTTCTTCCTCATATCCAATCTAAACTTCCCCTGTTTAAGTTTGAACCCATTACCCCTTGTCCTATTACTACAGTCCCTTATGAAGAGTCCCTCCCCAGCATCCCTATAGGCCCCCTTCGGATATTGGAAGGCTGCTATGAGGTCTCCACGTAGCCTTCTCTTCTCCAGGCTGAGCAGCACCAATTTTCTCAGCCTATCTTCATATGGGAGGTGCTCCAGTCTGCTGATCATCCTCATGGCCCTCCTTTGGATTTGCTCCAACAGTTCCATGTCCTTTTTACATTGAGGACACCAGAACTGCACACAATACTCCAAGTGAGGTCTCCTGAGAGCAGAGTAGAGGGGTAGGATCACCTCCCTCGACCTGCTGGTCACGCTGCTTTTGATGCAGCCCAGGATACGGTTGGCTTTCTGGGCTGCAAGCGCACACTGCTGGCTCATGTTCATTTTTTCGTCAACCAACACCCCCAAGTCCTTCAGCGCAGGGCTACTCTGAATCTCTTCTCTGCCCAACCTGGAGCTGTGGCTGGGATTGCTCTGACCCAGGTGGAGGACCTTGCACTTGGCATGGTTAAACTTCATCAGGTTGGCATCCACCCACCTCACAAGCGTGTCAAGGTCCCTCTCGATGGCATTCATTCCCTCCAATGTATCAACCGAACCACACAGCTTGGTGTCATCAGCAAATTTGCTGAGGGCGCACTCAATCCCACTGTCCATGTCACCCACAAAGATGTTGAACAAGACCAGTCCCAACACCCATCCCTGAGGGACTCCACTCATTACTGGTCTCCAGCTGGGCATTGAATCATTGAGCATAACACTTTGTGTGCGGCCATCCAGCCAGTTCTTTATCCACCAAGTGGTCCACCTATCAAATTGATGTCTCTCCAACTTAGAGACAAGGATGTCATGTGAGACAGAGTCAAATGCTTTGCACAAGTCCAGGTAGATGACATCAACTGCTCTACCCCTGGCCATCAGTTCTGTTACCCCATCATAGAAGGCCACCAAGTTGGTCAGGTAGGATTTCCCCTTAGTGAAGCCATGCTGGCTGTCACCAAGCACCTTGTTGGTTTTCATGTGCCTCAGCATGCCTTCCAGGAGAATCCGCTCCAAGATTTTGCCAGGCACAGAAGTGAGACTGACTGGTCTGTAATTCCCCGGCTCATCCATTTTCCCCTTCTTGAAAATGGGGGTTATATTTCCCTTTTTCCAGTCATCAGGAACTTCTCCTGACTGCCATGATTTCTCAAATGTGATGGACAGTGGCTTAGCAACTTCATTTGCCAGCTCCTTTAGGACCCGCGGATGGATTTCATCAGGTCCCATGGACTTATGCATGTTCAGGTTCCTAAGATGGTCTTGAACCAGATCCTCTCCTACAGTGGGCCCAGGGTCTTCAATCTCACTGTCCCTGTGTCTGCCTTCCAAGACTTGGGTGGTGTGGTCAGAGCGTTTGCCGGTGAAGACTGAGGCAATGAAGTCATTAGGAACCTCAGCCTTCTCCAAATCCAGGGTAGCCAGTTCTCCCGATAGCTTCTGGAGGGGGCCCACATTGTCCCTATCCTGCCTTTTATTTGCAATGTACCTGTAGAATCCCTTCTTGTTATCCTTAACATCCCGAGCCAAGTTTAATTCTAAGTGGGCCTTTGCTTTCCCTAGCTTCACGGACAACATCCCTGTATTCTTCCCAGGCCGCCTGTCCTTGCTTCCACCTTTCATAAGCCTCTTTCTTCCTTCGAATTTTGCTCAGCAGCTCCTTATCCATCCAAGCAGGTCTCCTGGCCCTCCTGCTGAACTTCCTTCTAGTTGGGATGCATCGCTCCTGAGCTTGCAGCAGGTAATCCTTGAATATCAACCAACAAACTTGGACCCCCCTGCCCTCTAGGGCTGTATCCCATGGAACCTTACTGAGCAGGTTCCTGAAGAGGCCAAAATCTGCTCTCTTGAAGTCCAGGGCAGTGAGCTTGCTGCACGCTCTTCTCACTGTCCTGAGGATCTCAAACCCGACCATCTCATGATCGCTGCAATCAAGGCTGCCCTAGAGTGTCACATTTCCAACCAGCCCTTCCCTGCTGGCGAGGATGAGGTCCAGCATGGCACCTCTCCTTGTCGGCTCCTCTATTACTTGCAGAAGGAAGTTGTCTTCCACACAATCGAGGAACTTCCTGGATTGCTTGTGCCGGGCGGTACCATCCCTCCAACTGATATCACGGTGGATGAAGTCCCCCATGAGAACAAAGGCCTGCGAGCGTGAGGCTGTTCCTATCTGTCTATAGAGAGCTTCATCCACTGAGTCCCCTTGGTCAGGCAGTCTGTAACAGATCCCCACAATAATGTCACCCATCGCTGTTCTCCCTTTAACCCTGACCCACGAACTCTCTGTCAACTGCTCACCTGTCCCCAGACAGAGTTTCATACTCTCCAGACTATCCCTAACATAAATAGCAATTCCTCCTCCCTGCCTACCAGGCCTGTCTTTCCTAAAGAGCCGGTAACCTTCCATTCCAACGCACAAGTCATAGGACCCATCCCACCATGTTTCTGTGATACCTATGATATCATACCCCCGTAGACGTGCACACATCTCTAATTCCTCTTGTTTGTTCCCCATGCTATGGGCATTTGTATAGAGGCATCTGAGCCGAGATCCAATTGAAGCCTGCTCATTGGCTGGAGCAGCTCTACATTGCTCCGAACATTTACTATAGGTGCTGTCAACCGACTGGGTGTGTTGGGATGGAATGATGCCCCACTCCCCCAACATAACTAGTTTAAAGCATCCTTGACCAGTCTGGCAAGCCTCCTACCAAATCCACTCTTCCCTTTCTCTGTCAGACCAGCTCCACCAGCCCCCAGTAGACCTGGCCTACTAAACTGAGTCCCATGTTCAAGGTACCCAAACCCCTGACTATAGCACCAGCCTTCTAACCATTTATCAACCTGGCCAATCCTCCTGGCCTTTTCAGGTTCCTGCCCTGTATCCTGGAGAATTGATGAAGAGACAGTCTGCTCTCCAGAGCCCCTAACCACCTCTCCCAGTGCTCTGTAGTCCTTCTTTATGTTCTCCGGGCTACTGCTATCTATATCAGTAGCACCCACATGGATCGCTATTATCACGTGGGTAATAGTCCGTGGGACCAACTAGAGCATGCAGCTTCTCTGCAACATCCCTGATCTGAGCCCCTGGTAGGCAACACACCTCCCTTAAGCCTGGGTCAGGCCGACAGATGGTGCCTCTGTTCATTTCAGCGTAGAGTCCCCTACTACGGCCCACCGCTTTTTCCTGGCAGCACCAGTAGTGATCTTCTTTACCAGTGCATCAGCCTATTGTTCCTGGTGCGAGTGTGTTTCCTCATCAGCCGCCTGCAGGACAGCAAAACGGTTCTGGATGGGGACAACAGATATTGGAGGAAGCTGCTTGTTTTTGATTGTCCTCCTTCCTCCTTCTTTTTGGTGGTGGTTTTGTTTTGTTTTTTCTTTTGGTGTGTTTTTTTTTTGTTGTTGTTGTTTGTTTGGGTTTATTTATATGCTTATTTATGTGTGAAATATGTTTCTGTGGTGATAGTTCTGGAGCTATATTGTAGTGATGATGCAGCAGTCCAAGGTACAGTAACTCACTCATGACATCTTGTTTTGTAGCAGGATCCTTTTTATTCAAGCTGCCACTATAACAAACATATTGAAGTACTCACACAACTTCCTACACAAACAGCAAATGCCAAGTGAAAAACTCAAAAAAGGATCCTCTGAGACACTAATTCTATCTTCAATGCAGTGAAAGATACCTGGCACAAGGATCAGACCCATCTCAGGATCAAACCAATGCCCACCATCTTTTCTGGTTTTGTTTTTTTTGTTTGTTTGTTTAATAGAAGCAACCTTACCATACCAGGAACAAATCCAAATATGCAGAGTCCGCCTTTTATAGGTTTTCTCTTGGTTTCTGCTATTTTACCAAGTATTGAAGAAATCATTATTATCTCTGATATTCTCTGGGTCATTCCTAGGCTGTTTTTTAATTTTCTTCTTTTCTGTAGCTTGCTTCAGTTCATTTCTATTTCCTGCTCAATTGACAACATTGCTGATTTAATAAGTAAGTAAACTTTTCTTTCATTACAAGTTCAGGTTCTTCATTTTTAAACTCTTACAAAGCTTTTTATTCTCCTGTTTTTGAACTATTTTCTTATGAATGCCTTATCACTAGTTGCTTACTGATTTTATTTTGAACAGAACAAGAATAAAACTTCTCGCAGTTTTTATTATCATATTGTGTGTTAAAAAGAGAGCCGTCATTGTAGTTGTATTTGTGTGCAGGAAAAATCAGATGCAACACATTTACTAGTTGTGCTAGAAAAGCACAGTTATGTAATATGACTGCAAAAAAGGATCTTCAAGGGATGGAGCTATATGTCCCAAAACTTATGCTCATAACTGAGACAGATGCAAATTACTAAGGCTTAGCTTCCACTACTACAACCTCTTTTGCACTTACATAGCCATTTACAGTGTAAATGCCATATCTGTTATAGTAAAGAAATATATAGTGCATAAGTACAGACTGATGAATCATCTTATAAGTGAACGAGAGAATGCTGGAAACCAAGGAGTGTGTAGTATATGTGATGTACCTTCTATTACAACATTCATTTGTTCGCTGAAATATTTTTAAATGTGTAGATTTAAAATAATAAAGAAAATCCTTTTTTTTTACATTTTGCTTTGAATTTTTATGCTGAATTTTATTGAAACACACTTTTTAAAATCAGTCATTTTAGTATCCATTTTTATCAAATTATAATCTTTTACCACTTAATAATAGAGGAGCAGAAGCTTTTTAAGCACATAGCAACTGTGACAATTTGATGGAATTCAGTTTGAGCAATAATTTCATCAAATAATATATTTCTTTTTAAAAATACCATTTATTAAAACATTATCCACTATTTAGGCAGAATGGTAAAGCAAATGTCATTTTTAAACACACGACCAACCTTTTCTGATAGCACAGCACAATCACAACATGTTATAGGAAGTGTTGGCATGGTTTGGAACACAAGATGACTCTATCAATAGATTATTAAGCCAGCAGATAAAAGCCCAGCATTTCTGAGCTAAATGAGACTTATTCACTTCTCCCTGTGTATTTCCATTGATTTTAATGGGTTTTCATGGGCTCAACTCAAGATGGGATATGATTCTTAGCACCTGGTGCATGAAGACACACTTGTCTGACACAGACTAAAGCATTTCTAGGCTCCCGAAAAGCAAATTTTGCTCTCTTTGAACGTAGAATAGTTAGGGTTGGAAAGGATCTTAAGATCATCAAGTTCCAACCCCCCTGCCATGGGACGGGATGTCTCACACTAAACCGTGTCGCCCAAGGCTCTGTCCAACCTGGCCTTGAACACTGCCAGGGATGGAGCATTTACCACTTCTTTGGGCAACCTGTTTTAGTGCCTCACCACCCTTACAGTAAAAAACTTCTTCCTTATATCTAACCTGAGCTTCCTCTGTTTGAACCTGTTACCCCTTGTCCTATCACTACAGTCCCTGATGAAGAGTCCCTCTCTGGCATCCTTGTAGGCCCCCTTCAGATACTGGGAGGCTGCTATGAGGTCCTGACTCAGCCTTCCCTTCTCTAGGCTGAACAGCCTCAACTTTCTCAGCCTGTCTTCATATGGGGGTGCTCCAGTTGGCTGATCATCCTCTTGGCCCTCCTCTGGCCTTGTTCCAACAGCTCCATGTCCTTCTTTTCTTGAGGACACCAGAACTGTACACAGTACTCCAAGTGGGCATCATAAATTCTGGTGCTCTAGGGAAAGCAGAGTCCTGGGGATTAGATCTGTCAAGCACCTGCATGGAAGCAACCTCAGCATGGATGCTTTTAGGAAAACTCAGAACAAATAATCAGAAACATTCCTTGGGCAATCACAGATCTTCAGGTGAAGGATGGAAATAAAGTTCCTTAAATTGTAGCTGTTCTGTTGGAATGAGATCCAGGCAGAAGATGGAAAACATAGTGAAATTGAATAAACTATCAAGTATCATAAGTAGCAGGGACTTAAAACACAGGTAAAGGTCGACACACATTTCAGAAGTGGAAACTGTTACTCTCAGTGAGACAGCCAGAAATATTTTTTCAGCTCACCCACAAAATTCCTAAGTTTCTTCCAGGACACCTGGACTGTCTTGGTTAACCATCAAGTTTATAACATTTCTTCCTTTGCAGCTACATTTTCTCTATATACAATATTTTAAATTTTATCTATGGTTTAAGATGCTTACCTGAGAGGAAGATCAGCTGCATCCTCCATCTGCAGAAGTCTAGAAAACTCAGCAATTCAGACTGTAGACTTAGCCAAGCAAGCAAACATCTACATCTTCTTATGGTCTAGGTAGCTCTTAGAGAGATTGTATGGACTGAATAGAACTGGCCTGGAGCTGTGACATGACAGAGTCCGATTTCATTTAGTCAGTAAAAGAAGAGATTATTATGCATACAAAGTAGAATACCATCAAAAAAAGAGCCTGAGCATGTTCCAGCCATTGTACTTCATAGACTGCAAGCAAAGGTATGTAAAGGAGGGGCAGGTGTAGTGCCTCCAGAGTCCCCTGGGCAGGTGTCAGAGCTGAAGCACTGATAATCTATAGTTTCCTTCTCCTGCTCTACATGTGAAAACACCTGAAACAAAAGGGAAGTTTTGAGTCACATTAAACATTTATTTTTCCTTTCCCATTTTGGTGTGAGGAGAGTTGTAAATGGTTATTTTGATTTAAGGTCATTAAATATTTTTCATTAAAAAAATCAGTTTTCATAAAGAGTTTTAGAAAGAAACCATTGTTCTGACAATTTTTCTGTTCTCTCTGTTTTCTCACATCACACACAACCAGCACATAAATAGAATCAGATAATCACAGAATACTTAGGGTTGGAAAGGACCTTAAGATCATCTAGTTCTAACCCCCCTGCCATGGGCAGGGACACCTCACACTAAAAATTGTCACCCAAGGCTCTGTCCAACCTGGCCTTGAACACTGCCAGGGAAAAATAAAAAAAAAAATAATAAAATAAATATAAGTATTTTCATTAATAAATCTGACTCTTCATGTCTGAAAAAAACCTTATCCGTTATGAAAAAGACCTCCAGTCTTGTAATACAGTCCCATGAGATGCAGACAGCTAACATCTATGGATTGCCAGAAAACAAAGCTCCTGCCTCCTTCCAACAACTGCAAAGTTCTTGTCTTTACAAAATTCTGCTGGCTATGGAGCCTGCCAGACTCCATCATAAGCAACTTTAATTCCTTAAAATGGCATAAGCAAAGCAGTTAGATCAGCTGAGTGAGTTTCTGATGTGCTAATGAGAAGGGAACAAAAAGTCTAATGCATCATCAGAGCTGCTGCAAGGGAGGGACAACTGTCTTGCTGGGGGGTATGGAGGTGGAAGAAGGAAAAGTAGGAAGAGGTGAGAGAAGGAGGGCCACAGCTCTCTTCCTTCCAGCAGCAGCAGCAAAGTAGCAAGTGTTACGATCAGCCTTTGGTTTTAGAGGTCTCAACACTACTTTATTTCTATTTTTAAGTTGTTTATTAATAGAAGAGCTCATAAAAGGCCACTTTCATTTCTTTAGGGATTACTGTAGACACAAGAAGCCTTCCACCTCAGATGAAAGTCAGTCCTCCAAACCAATGAATTTGCTGAGTATCTGCTTGGGTTAATACATCTGCAACTGGAGCAAGTCAACTTCACGCTAGGCTGAGAGTATGCCTTTTTATATGTATGTGCTGACTCATCAGAAAGCACTGGAAAATAATCTTTTCATACATTTTGTATTTTACCATCAAGTTGTTGTGTAGTTTACTTAATTGTAAAGGAAGGGACACATACAAGTGTGAAATAGTTCATATTTTTAACTATCCTTATCTGTAAACCTTAGGGTAGGCTTTCAGGAGATAAATTCCTTCTTCCTATAAAAACATCCATTAAGATAAAATTTGTGTTTAGCTTGGTTTCCTAGTTTCTTTCGCACAGTTGGTATTAACCTTTTGTGTTCAATGCCTTACCAGACTGGAATGGGTACTTCTGCATGTAATAGAAACATAAACATTATCATTACTGAAGAATTCCAGATCTTCTAAGACTGGAAATGAATTCCTATGACTTTTTTATCTCTAAAAGATGTGCTCTATGATGGTATTATCACTTTTATGTATACCTATCTTGAACCATGTTCCTACAAGTATTTTGTTGATGTTCTTAATATTTCACAAGTATTCTATAAAATACTGCTGTCTCCTTAGAATTTACCATGTTCTTTTCCTGCCTTAACTACAGACAGAATATAATTCTTTTAGTGGTCTGTATGAATATTCATAAGTGACAAGTACTCTGAGTTCTAAAATATTGGATCAGGAGGTTTTGCGATTATTATACCGGGCCTCCTCTCAGTTGTACCCTGGGATTACAGTGTCTTTATTTCAGTGCAATAACAGAGGAAGAACACAAGATTACAATAGAATTTAACAAAAAGGAGATAACTTTGCATTATTTTTCATTCTTCTTTGTTTCCATCACGAGGATGGAGTCATGCTGTGACATTCTTCTCTGGGTATTGGAACATGAGAATGATATACTCGACTTTGAATGTCTCTAGTTTTGTAACATATAATGGTTGAGTTTTACTTCTTTTACCCCAGTATTTTGCATTTTGATAGGCAAGCGCCACTTCACCACTAAGGCCTTTCTACTGACCTTTAACACAGTGGGTAGCTTTAGCAGTGCAATTATCAGGACAGGTTGTGGTGCTCTGGAGGAAGTCAGCATGTGCACGTGTATAAACTAGGATATCAGGGATGTAAAAGGCAAAGGATCACATACCAAGCAAGTGAAGTCATTTGATCATGAAACCCAGTCAAGCCAAAGTCAGAGTGATGGTTATGTCAGAAATTCTTGCTTAGCCTCCTTCATGTGCTTGAGTGAAAACATAAGAAAGTACAGATTAATGTGACCCCATTATACTTTCCTTAAAATTCTATAGTTTCTAACTCAGAAAGTTCTGACTACCAGTAACAAGAAACCAACATAAAGGAACCTGATCTACCCACTGTATGTACACTTGTATACAGCATATACTCTTTATAAATTGGATCCCTGTTTTCCAATTTCACCACTGTCTCTAGTCTTTACACAATTCTAATGTCATTTCCAAACATGGATGCACAAATATATGTATCAAGGTGTTCTTCCTTAATATATAGAACTACCTTGTATGAGAAAGAAACACAGGATTTGGCCTTCAATAATAAGAGGACACCAATAAAGCAAGTCTCAGTGGGCTATTGCTATAACATGTTCAGCAAAGAGCAATCAGTGTACACTCCTATAAGTAGAAGACAGCCCACAAAGTAAAGAAAAATAGACGTTAATGTTCCACCTACTGTAGCTTTTGCTACTGCACTTGTAGTTACCACTACTGGCGCTAAGAAGCTTCTCTCAAATTTTACTTGAACTGAAAATGCTTTCATGACAGAAGCATTTGTGCTATGTGTTACTTTTACCTTTACAAATATAATTAAAGAAGATTTGAGGTGTTTTCTTTTAATGAGTAGCACCCTTTAGAAGCCCACTTGATACACCCTCTTTTCTCTTGGTTTCCTTACCTTCACTGTTTCTCTTTCCTTCACTTGGTGGCTGTTGTTGTCACACAGTTTGCCTTCCGAAGCTCCAGCTCCCCTCCGTCTTCTTCCTATTCTCCCTCCAAACAAAATAAAACAAAACAAAGCTCTGTTCATTATTTTTTCTTCCCAAGACAAGTTCATGTTTATTTAACATACTACAGGAGGACAGCATATGCTGATTTTGCTGCTTAAATATTATTTTTTGTCGTTTCTGTGTTTATTTTTCAAAATGTGCTAAGAGACCTCCCAGTGAGATCCTGTCTTCCCACTCCACAGTCTTCCCCTTAGGAATCTGAATGTCGCTAATATCTCTTGGGTAAAATCCAGCCACTGTGTCCACAAGTCAAGCTGAATTTACCCCATGCCCTGCAGCTGTTCCACTGTCTCTTTATTACAACACAAGTTTCTGTTTGTTTTATTTATTTATCATTTCTAAGTACCAGGCATTCTGGCAAAATGTTGCCAGCTGGAAGTTACATGGAAAATGTTTAGCACAGCTTTAACATATGCTCCAGTGTATGTGTACATGCATTTCATTCTTGGTAAATCAGCATTTAGGGAGTAAGGGGAAATAGGCTGTGAAATGTGATCAGCTTGTCCTGAGCTACTGTGCTATTTAATATAATCTCTAGCAAATTCAGATAGCATAAACTCATCCAAGTCCTTAGTGTATGCATTTGCTCCTCCCTGAAGGATCAATAGCAAAGCAGTCTCTTAGGCAACTACGTGAATGAAAAATTAAGAAAAATAAATATAAAAATAATTAATAGGTATTTCCGATGAACAGCCATCATCCCTGACTGTGCTAAATCACATTTCTAATCTCTTTATTTTGAGCATTTATTAGCACTTACTTCTCTCAGTTAAATAAGAATGAAGTGCTATAAATAATATTTATGCCTCTAGGAGCTTATGTAGAGGGTCTTCTGTAGCTTTTCCCTCATTCAGAATTAACTAGTCAACTTCTCTGTTGACAGGACATAAAATACAGAAATAAAGAAGGAAGCTATTGCTATCTGCATAAAAATATCTTTTTTTTTTTTTTTTTTTTTTTTTTTAAGGGATGGGGAGATACCGCACCATTTCACAGATCCCCTTCTCATCGCTTGGTGCAACAAGAATTCCAGTTCCAGTGTCTGCTGCTGTGTTCCTACGTCAATCCAACACATCTCTCCCAGCAGACTGACCAAGCACACTAAGAGTAGGTCTTTCTGTCTTCCTGGGCAAATCATCCTTCACATATATGGTGAATTCCCACCTATGAATCATAACAAACACAAGCTTTTGCATTGACCTCAACTTCAGCACCTTCACAGGCAACTCTATATTTCATGCATCCATCGAGAAGACTTGAAACAAACAGAAATAACCTAAGTATAAACTTCTGGTGAATACCAAGTTCCTTTCACTATGAATTTTCATTAGATTCTTCATGAGTTTTCTGTACTGCTATCTAAAATACACTAATGTTAGATAATAATGAACTATGGTTTAGATCTACTTCTGATACTACAGTGGGAAGAATTATTTCTGGGGTATTTCTCAGGCACCACACTGTCCACCAGGGTCCATTTGGACTTGAACACAGCTGATTATTTGTGGCAGTTTGGATCCTCACTGCTTATACAATATCTAAATAAAAAATGAAACATATATCATGGCATTCATCCATATATTTGACATTAAAGTCTAAATTCAGGCATAAGTCCAAATAAGGCAAGTAGTTTAATAAATATAATATATACTTTTATGTAGTTGTCTCAATATGTATATGATGCATCCCTTCTAATGAATTTGTACCTATAATGACTAACTTTCCTCTTCCCTCTCTCCAGCATGCCTCACTACTGACTCTAATGGTTTAAGAAACATTACGTCAGTGTAAGGACATCAAAGAACCAAACCACTTAAATTTAGGAATAAAACCAAAACGGAGGGCTTCAGATGGTGCATAAGTCAAAAGATGACCACTGTTCACTTGAACGCATACTTTCATCTAGCCAGTTACACATTGGTAAGCATGTAGTGAATGTTCAGAACAGTGTAAATCAATCTACAAAAGATTTCATATTGATATTCATGACTAATCAACATAATCATTATCTTACATATCACCTTTGACTTTACACTCTTGGGTTCAAACCATCAGAGAATAGTTTTGTGACATTTAAACCTTGAAATGTGATATAGATTGTTAATGACATGAAGTTGTGACAAAAGACCTCTACCAAAGAAAACAGTAATTTTGAGAACTGCCACCTTCTGTCTCTCAAAATCCTCAGCTTTCTTTTTTTGAAACAATTTGCAGATGTTGTGTCACATGGAGGACAAGTCTGCAGATCCTCATCCTGATCTTTTCCAGTGTAAGCTCATTTATGTTACGTGGCACCAGGAGCTGGAATAACAGCCCTCACCCCATCTTATATTAAGCTATTGACCAAGTGTCTTTTGAAGAGTTCTTGTTTCCATATTTGCTTTCAGGTTATATGGGACAAGTAATATCACATTTACCTGGACCAGCAACTCTGGATCTTTGAACACAAATGAGAAAGACATTTGTGTTAGTTCCACCTCCAGATATCTGTATTTCACAGCTTATCTGTGGAACAAAATTAAGGCTCTGTATTAAGAGTGTGGCAGGGGGAGTCAGTGAGCAGAACGTCTCTTTTTCCTTTTTGTACCATTTCCATGAATTTAACAGCAAGGGCTGGTAGTTACATAACACCCGGATAATCATTACATAGATGATAGGCAGAAATTTTCCTTTAGAACTAAGAACAGCCTCAAAAATGTGGTCGGTAGCCGCAGAGGCCAATTTGGATTGAGTCAACACCAAACTGCAATGAAAGTAAAGCATGAAAACAAAATTCTCAGGAAGCAAATTTCCTGTATGACAGCATTTTCTTTCTGCAATAACAAGCTGTGCAGGTCGATATATCAATAGCTGTTTATAATAATAATAAATCCAGTATATAGAATATTAAAAAAACACACAGCATTCCAGTGAAGTGGCAAATAAACCTGTAATCCACAAAGTGTTATTCTCTTAATGCCTGATCCAGTGTGGGACTGATAACGATCGCTGTCAATTAACATCACAGAGAGCTGCTTGTGCTGCGGACCTCCCAGCTGGCTGTCAGCCCCATTCAGAATGAGGCAGCAGTTTCCACTGGTGTAAAACTCTTCAAGTGCTATAAGAAGAAAGTTTTAAGAAGGAAATTCAGGTTCAAAGTGAGACATGTGCGTGTTCTGAACTGATTCTGGGACTATTAGTTAATAGCATAGAGCTGCACAGCCAGCCAATGTAACCAGTGCCATTTGAAATAACCTTTAAACCCTCCTAACTTTATTAACTGTGTGTCTATTTGCAAGAACTATGGAATTTTTTTATGATTTAGTATTTTAATATTTTATATGAGTTATACTTAAAAACAAATCTTCTGGCAAGATAATCAGTCAAGTTTGGGATTTTGGAGGCTTTTGGGGGTATTGTTTATGTGTTTTACAAATGCATTTATAAAACATTTTAAGAATTGGGCTAACATTATCTATACTCTGCTACTACATTGGGATGGAAGATATTTAACGCCTCATGCAATGTAAATTAAGTACTTCCTTAACAAACTCATATAAAAGACAAAATAGTCAAATAACTGAGCATTCATTATGCAATACTGTAGTTGAATATTCACATGGCATAAGCATTTACAGTAGCTGGGTTATTCACAGCTGAAAATCAAATCTATTTCAGTTCAGACAATTTCTCTGCTTTAGGAGAATGAATAAATTAAAAGTGTGCTCCAGCAATTTACTCTTCCCAAGCAGCTATCCTGCAAGCCCTGCAGAGGATGTCAAAACCTGCAGATATCTAGCAGAGTCAACTCCAAGTTTGTGTATCCCAGTCCACTCTACCTTTCCATCAGGCAGTACATGCGGAAATGGAAAAGTAGCTGTCTAATTAATCAAAGTCAGATCTGCCTGAACGCCTGGAGTTGCTGCTGATCCTTGTCCCAGCTTCTACCATGTTCTCTCTCTATGTTTTTTACCTTGAAAACTTCTGCTCTGAGCTGGGAATGCCTGAAGGGCTTGCACGGTAAGTCAATGTGAAATTATCTCAGCAGGAAGAAGTTGCTTTTCAGCTTAAATGATTTAAGGCAGCAATTTTTCACACTCTCAAACTCTGACAAACGCACAGATTGCCTCTCATGTTTGACTTCAAAATATTCAAAGAAAAGCTATTTTTATTAAAAACACTCTAGAGAAAATTGTATGTCACTTGTTCTCTGATATAACTTCATTTCTCCTGACAGTGACAATTTTCACCTCAGTACAATTTCTTTATTTTTTCCAAAGCTAATTCTGCTTAATATTAGTATTTATACAAACTCATATCAACTTGTCTCTGTGAAATGTTCAAGGGTGTCAGGTAAATGTTGCTCACTGTCAGTCATCTTCTTTGGTGCTCAAAATCATCAATAGATTAAAAACTGCAGCTACTTACTTGAGATATTATTGTTTTATTTTTGAAGAACTCAACAAATGTTAGATCATTCCATTTGACAAAACTATGTCTGAAAACTATGAGAATCTGAAAACTTTAAGGTAATGTCTGTTGTAGATTTTTAAAAGTTTGTAGGGATAAATCCATTTGCTCAGCGTCTTTAAGGAAAGCAGGTAAAAGAGTGGATGTTTTGTCTAATGCTACTTACTTGTTAAGAAGATTACTTGAGATGTCATATTGCTCCAAAACACCACATTTGCTTTATTATGAATGCTACAGTGCAGAAACATCACATTATAATCACTTCAAACAAGAAATATAGTCTGCATATTTTCATCTGTGTTTATAATTCCACTAAACCTCAGCAGAATCAAACTCAGTAGGGACACAAATGACAGAAGGTTTAATGTTCCAGAGACTGCTGAAATCTGGGAACACTGATGTATGGCAGATTTGTTAATGTATATAAGGTTACTCGTGGCCTGTGACCTCAAAGCGTATCTTCTGGCCTTATCACTTTTCCAGGAGAAAAAGTAACCACTGACATATGGATATCCTCATATAATTCTAAGGGAATTTGTAGAGTGAAATTTCATAAAATGTTGTGCTACCAAAAGAAATGATTTATGGATGCAATATGCCTATTTATAACATTTGTATACTGACCAGGCGCAGTAAGCTTTGCTTTACCATACCCATAACCATATTACAAATGCATCTTTTGCTCTCTGAGAGATTCAGCTTCTAAATTAACTGCATATATTTTAATTTCATTGATATATATGTCATAGTAATTAAGGGAGAATTTACATTGTAACCTTCTACTGTACACACTGCTAGGTCCAAGTCAAACTTGGAAGTACATTTCATAAATTCAAGAATTATAACAATACCATACATAGGCATTCCACAACCAGGAAAGCTGCAAGGGACTAACACGGTGAAGGGAATAACATCACAGTTTTTGCTCCTGTGAGCGTTGTCAGTGTTGCTCCTCTATTGGCAACAGCAGAGGTGAGTGATTTTGGCCATAAAATAAGATTTTGGGCAGCTCACATAATCTTCACCTTGAGCAAGTTTAGATGACTGACATGACAAATCAGGGCAGCAATTTAAAATAAAGTATATATTCAGGCTAAATTAAGCCCAGATTAATTAAAGGTGAATTGTTGCTATAAGAAATGCATTATTTTGCAGAGTAAGATAAACAAAATGTACATGTTAACTACCAAAAATAAGAGCAACATTAAATATAGTTAAAACACACTATTTAAGGATATAAATAAGCACCAGATATCTAATACAAGACAGACAGTTTCCTATTTTAAGAATGCAGCATTCAGTATATCTCAATAAATAATTCTTTCCTGTTTCTCAGAACAGCTTTTTGAGTGTATTTGTAAAATTTTCTAGCGAAAGATACTAACAATACTAAGTGCAATAAATTATATGTTTCTAAAATGATCATTTAAATGAGATTTTCACTTTTATAACAGTCTGCTAATAAGCAATTACAGAATACGCTTTCTTCTTATAAATACTAAAAACTTTATTTCCTTGTTCCTTGAGAAGGTGTTAGAATTAATATTAAGTGCTCGTTTAAAAGCACATACTACAAAAATTGATGTTAAATGAAAGGAATTCCTTGCATTAGACATTAAGCTTTAATGATAATTTCAGGGGGAAAAACAAACACTTTTTATTATGCTATTCATTAGAGAATTGTTTCATTTTGCACAGAATTGTAACTATTGCCAATTAGACTGCTTGCATTAAAAGACACTCTAGTCAGGATGTTCTCTGAATTACATAGTTCACCATATCCTTACTAATGAAAAGTTTATATGACTGAATACAAGATGCAAAAGTTCAAGTTTCTATCTACTATGCTTTATTAATTCATACGTACAATATGTATTTTCTTATGTTAACCAAAATGCAGCATATTCTGTTTTTCTGAGTAATGTGTTGCAATTCGATTTTGCTTCTATAGAGTACTGCAAGCAGTTACATCTATTTCATCTATAGAAATTCATCCCTCTGTCTCTTCCCTTTTTATTTATGTTTTTAAGTGCTTTACTGACTTATGGTATATGATCTGTTAAAATCATGCAGACTTACAAAGATCTTCATCTACAAATGGAAATTGAAGTAGAAAACTTCAGACTTTGAAAATCTTTGATATTTAAATTGCATTTTCATATGTGTAGAAATAATTCAGTAACACTATTTTAAGTAATCCTTTAGTTCAACCTTTGTCTTTCTAGTCTAAACATTTTTTTTTTATTTCTGCTAAGTTTATCTGGACTTTTTCAATATGATGTATGTCAAGGAATCAGAGTAAGTGATAAAAGCAGGAAGGGAAAGTCTGCATCAGTGAATATTTATATTGGCAAGAGCTGACAATTTTATAAAAGAAAAACAAACACAAAGGCTGTTCATTTCTGAAATGAAATCAGCTTCACTTCATTTCTCTCAGGAAAACATCATTGCATGAAATGATATAAATCAGTATTGATATCACTAAGCTTCAAACTAGAAGAGACAAATGCACTCTGCAGCACAGTAATTCAATGGCTCCGAGTCAAGTTTACTGTTGTCTCATTTCTACTAATCATTTTAAAAATTCCCTGTGAAATAATTATCCCTAAAACAATCAAGACAGTATATCTCTATAAAGGAGAGGATCGATTTAACAACAAACTCTATATTTATCTGTATTGATTAGAGGGCATTCAGTGTAATTTTAGTGAATTATGTTTGGCTTTCATTTCCCAGTAGAAATTTTTCTTGTGATGATCAAAAGGTAAATTACAAACTACTACACAGTCTTTTGTGTGCTACCTGCATAACATCCAACTACTGCTTTTCAAAGAAACAGTGATGTAAGAAAGGTTTTTTTACACATGATATCTTACTATAAAAATCATATGACTGAGTTTATAGCACTTACCTGAGAGCCTGATGTCATCTTCTCAATTCATTAATACAGAACTCAGGACTGCACTAAAGAGTCTGTGCTAAAGGAACAAATCCAAGATCATCTTATGAGAATAGAATTAGAAAGATTAAGAAAGTAATATGATTTTTCTTCTTAAATAGGAGTAGTTTCAAAGGAGCTGTTAACACTTTCATGTCTGAAACTTTCTTACTGGCAAGAGGGAGAACGAAAAGAATCAGAGATTCGAAGACAATTTAGAGTAGCTGGAAGTCTGACACCACTGCTGATACAATTTAATTGAGGACTAATTGGAACTAAAAAGGCTAGCTATTTTGTCAACTGCTTGTATATTAGTTCCAGTCATTTTTAATCCAATGTAACAGTGATAAAGAGTCTAACTTACTTTGTTTAGTTAATAACATTAGGCCAGAAAGGATCACCTAGTCATTACATGTTACCCAATACACTGCTCATATAAATAATGTCTAATTACACTGACTACATACTCCCATGAAATGACCAATTAGAACATTTGCTGATTCTAAATGTTCACTGTTAGAGTCATTTCCACAGGCTTTCTCCTGGTTGTATTCATAAATTCTACCCCAGCTGGTAGGATACATAAGGGCAGTTAGTTTTAAGCAGCACGAAGGACATTTAAATACTCAGACACAGTGTACAGTGTTCACATGCAAAAATATATCAAGTTAAAATGCACTTTTTTGTATTTTCTGGGAGCATGTAATACTGTACATTCATATACTCTTCTTGCTGAATAAAGCAGATCATGCTGCATGTTCAAGACTCATATGATAAAGGAGGCATGTGCTGGCATTTTAATATTTAGACCAACAAATTTAATGATTTGCATTCACTTTCAAAGATGGTTTATTGGCTGTGATCTGTAGCTGGAATGGATAATAGCAGAAGTGTCTCTTATTTATTTTTGTTACTTTACTGATGAGTCAATAAATGCCCCTTGAAAACATCAGTTCAGCACATACCAATGTTTTATAAAGTGACACAATCTGACAATGATATTGACAGCAATTGTGTTAAACTCAGATTAAAATCAAAATAGAAAAATAAAATAAATGAGAACAATCTCTTGTATAAAGAAAAATTGCTGAGAGTGTAAAAATTGCATTTTTAATGATTGCATGATTATCTCTTAAGTAATCATGCTGAAAAATTTGCCAGTTATGTTAAAGTAAATAACAGTACATCAGTATGTGCATTACAGGATCTAATTAACACAAAGCGTTAGAAATATTTGAAACAGTGAGACACAGTTATCTAGACAGCTTAAATAAAAGAAATACCTTTACAAAGACTGCAACCAATGCATATAATACAGTCAAACAAAAATTTGATACTGCAAAAGTATCTGAAAATATCAATGCTAAATTGCTTGGAATGTGTCTAAAATGCCTGGCTGCCACACATGTCTGTATTGTGCAAGGTCTCAATCCTTCTTCCACTTAAATGAGTACAAATATTGCTGCTCGGGTCAGCAGGCTAGTGTCAGGTGCTTTTCCTATTCTAAGATGATGTCCTAAGCATTACTAACCTACTTACATAAAAGTTTTTTCTTGGAATAAAAGGCAGCATGACAAACCACATATCTGATCATTAGAATTGTTTGAGAAAATTAAAATATAACTTAAAAACCCCATCATGTAAATAATTACCATTTGCAAAAAGTTCTTTTAAATTAATTGGTATATGCTGAATGTGTGCTACTTTGTCTTATCCAGGATATTTAAAAATTAAATATATGATAAACTTTGTCTTATTGTGATTAGATTAATAAAAGAGAGTAATTAGAAGACTCTAACATTTTTCTCTAAGAGATAGAAATTATTAAACTATCCAGAAAAGAATCAAAGCTTTTTTATATAAAAAAAAAAAAATCATTCTTTGAGCTGAATTGCAATAAATCAATAAGACTGTTTTTGTTCAATAGATAATAATTGTCTTCATATAAACTGAAAATATTGTTTAGGATGATTAATATACAATACTACATTATGCATTTGGGAGTGTCAATGCATAATTTTTAGTTCTAATGTTATTGTGCAATTGAGAGAACATGTTCATTTGCCCTAATAACTACTAAGATGCACTTAATAAAATGAAATGTAATAATACTTGTAATTTAATCTATTCATGGAAGTAATTTTAGAAGTCTACCATTCTCCTTAATGTGGATAACATTCATAATTTATAAAGTGTTGTGATGCAGAATTGACAATGCCATTGTTTTTTACACTTCGAGTTGATTCTGCAGCCTTCATTATCTGCATACTAACCTCAGGATTATCAAGGGCAAACAAAAGATAATTAACACCAGAAACAGGCAAAAGCAGGAGCTACTGAGTGAGGGTTTTCATTTAAGGCAGAACCTTTGAAACAGGGAAATGGAATAACTATTCAACACCTTCTTTTTCCCTATTGCAGAAAAATATTTTAATAAGGCATCGTTTTTTTAATTTTATATGTCTTTTTTTGCTATAAAACTATATTGGCATGTTCAACTTCAGATACATTCAGTAAATGATTAAATTAAAGACAAGTACTTTTTTTCAAAGTGCTGTGTGCAAATTTTCTGCAGTGTTTTTTTCCTTTGGCTTTTCTTTTTTTTTTTTTTTTGCGGGGGGGGGTTGTTTGGGTATTTTTTTGTCTAGAACAGCAGACAGGTAGCTGGTATACATATTCAAATCCTATACTTTCAATTGTCCATAGCACGTCTGTAAATAAATCACTTAACTTCTCCATGCCTATTGTACAATGTTCTAAGATAGGGATGAAAACCTCCACTACAAGAATGTGATAAACGAATAAGGTGTGGCTTTATGTGTTAATACCATGAACGAAAAAGCATCTGAGACTCCCTATGGCATTTTCATATGTACTCACAGCAGAACAATAAAGGTTTATTAAATGCTGATATAGGTCCAAGACAGTATATTTCAAACAGTGAGAATTGTTGAAACTTTATTTTTGCACAAGGAATCTTGACTAGGATTCTGCATTGCATTCTAAAAGATGTGCTATATAACTAATAATTTCAAAAATTAATCAGTGAATATCCTTCACAAAGAACCACTTGAATGCAAGGCAAAGAAGCATTGTATCGTTAGACTCTTATCTGTGAATGAGCATCCTTCTACAATGGTCCAGGCAAAGTAATTTTACAAATGGAAATATAGGACAGTGATATCCAGAGTTTCACGCAATTTACAGATGCTGATGACAGTCCAACTCCCCACCCCTTACTTACATAAGAAATTCTTATTAAAGGGGAATGTGATTATTAGCCTATGAGCTATCCATAGAAGATTTAGCCATTTGTGTTTAAATAGCATGATATATTACCATAACTTCACTTTTTACATTTTAGAGCTGAAAATACCTGATAAGTAATTGATCCAAAAATTATGTGCAAGCACTAGGAGCTTGCTTTCAGTCTAGCGCAATGGGCTGACAGCACTCTACATAGGGATGAGGGTTAACACATTAATATTCAAGATATAAATGCAAGACAACTTGATGAGTCTTGTTCTCTTTCCACAAGATATGATGTCAGCTATAGCAGTACTTTCAGTATCAGGATTGTTTCTCATTTCTATGGCACTAACCTTTTCCTCTGATCCTAACCCACACTGGTCAATGGTAGGCATCAGGAGGTGAGCATGACAGGAATGCCCAATATGAACCAGGCCAGGCACTGATCACACTGCCCTCAGCCAAACTCCAGTGGCAGGCAGAGGTTGAGGCCAAGGCCCAGTGCTCTCCCCATATCATCAGTTCAGTTCTTACATCCAGATAAATCAAAGTAAGCAAGTGCCTAAAATAACTCAGACAACTGTGTGGTTGATGGTAAACTCAATATGAGCCAACATTGTGCCCTGGGGGCCAAAAGGGCCTAGGGTATACTGGAGTGCACTAAGCACAGCAGAACTAACCAGTTGAAAGAAAAAACACAGCTACAATACATAGTACTGGTGCCACTTCCGCTTGAGTACTGTGTGCATTTTGAGACTGCACAATTTAATGATATAAAAATATCACAACGTGACCAAAGGAGAGTAAAAAAGATGGTGAAAGGATTAGATGGCATGACTTATGAGGAGCAGCTGAGGATACTCTGTTTTTTCAGCTTAGAGAAGAGGAGGCTAAAGGATAATCTCTGCCTACATCTTCCTCATGATGGGGAGCAGAGAGGGATGGGACAATCTTTTCTTTCTGATGCCTGGTGAGGGAATGGTTTAACACTTTACCAGGGGAAATTCAGAGTGGATATTATGGAAAAAATCTTCACTGAGAGGGTAGTCAAACACTGGAAAAAGCCCTTGAGAGAAAGGGTCAAAGTCCCAAGCCTGTTGGTGTTTCAGAAGTGTTTGAACAATGATCAACTTTATGGTTTAACTTTTTTTTATATGGTTTAACTTTTAGGTTGGTCCATGTGGAGGCAAGAGTTGTACTTAATGATCACCATGGGTCCCTTCCAATTCAGCATATTTTATGAATCTAAAATTTGAAGTACCAGGACTCTCAGGCACTGAGTTGTCATTCTTTGCATCTTTAGTTTCAAGATACTTACGAAAAATAGATCTCCAAACTCTTCACATTCTCAGTTGGGGAGCTTGGAAATTTGGGAAAACTTAAGAATCAAGATGCTGAAGCTCCTAAGCGCTATGGGAACCTATTTTTCTTTTATTTCAATTAAAATTCCTTCTTTAAAGGACATTGGCTTTAGTTCTGTAAACATTTGTATATACACTTTTTAGCCTAAGATCTTTAAAGAAAATTTACCATGTCTGGACAAGATACAGTGTCCTTTTGGTCTAATAGAGAATATCAGTTCTTTCACATAATCTTATATATTTTTTTTTAATTTTAAAGCCCTTGTGCTTTCATTGAATTTATCTTATATTTAATTCCACTTCCCTGAAGGAAAATAAGACATACTCTCTACTATCTGTCAGGTTACTGTAAATAGATTTTATAGAGTATGGTACCTTTTCATTTACACACAGGAAAACATACCATCAAAGTAGATGCAGCTTGATTAGCAGGTGACACAAAGAGTACACCATGCTACCAGACAGTGGCAGTGGACACCTGTAGCCTCTCTAACAACCACCACTTTCCATGAAGCCACCCATGTCTCCCGAAACAAAAAAGGCAACCTCTGTTTAGAAAGTCCACACAACATGCACAAATAGAGGAGGTAATGTAGAGCTTCTCCATTACAGAGACATCTCAGTGAAGCTTTGTTTCTACGCCTTATCCTTCAAACTGCTAATAGTAATAATGACAACAATAATGAAACCTATTTGCTAATCCTCACATATATTATGAGACTTTTACATAGCTGCATTTTCTACACATTTATTTTGCCAGGAGATATATTTTGGAAATGTGTGTGGTTCTTTCTGGAATGGTGTAGTAATTAAAATGCACAGCAGTATCTGGTCCTCAGTCTCTGTGAAAAACTTCCATCCATGTTAGTGGGAATTTTGTGATAAAATGAAAACACTAATATGATAGCAAATGCACAAGTGTGTATACCAGAGTCAAAATTTATTCATCAGAATTTGAAAAACTAATAGATGAGATTACTAGAACTAAGTGACTTCATTTTTGGTTTTGCCTGATAACCCTTATACAAGAATAGACTATTTTTTCAGCTACTGAGTCATAGAATCATAGAATCATAGAATCAGCTAGGTTGGAAGAGACCTTTAAGATCATCAAGTCCAAACATTACCTCAGGACTGCCAAGACCACCACTAAACCATGTCACTAAGTGCCTCATCTACATGGTCTACCCTTCAAGGGATGGCGATTCCTGGACAGCTTGCTCCAAGGCTTGACAGCCCTCTCTGTGGAGAAATTTTTCCTAATATCCAATCTAAACCTTTCCTGGTGGAGCTTGAGGCTGTTACCTCTTGTCCTGTTACTTGTAGCTTGGGAGAAGAGAACCCCCACCTCACTCCAGTCTCCTTTCAGGTGGTTATAGAGAGCAATAACATTCCCCCTGAGCCTTCTCCACACTTAACAACCTCAGTTGCCTCAGCCATTCCTCATAAGAATTATTATACAGACCCTGCCCCAGCTTTGTTGCCCTTTTCTGGATCCTGCCATTAAAAGTAGCATTTCCAGCAGCCTGACATTTAAAGTAGCCTACCAATTTGGTGAACTGCTTGAGGTTTAGAGATCCTGGCTTCTATGTTCTATGCTACAATATGAAGTGGGTTACATTAATTCCCGCAAATGCACACGTATTCAGAGCTTTAACAATACACACTCAGAAGGGACCTAGGTACATCTTACTGTGACAACTGAGCAGTTCCAAAGCTGTAGTTCCCACACAGACAAAGACCTCAGAGCAACAGATTTTCATCAGAACAAAAGCAGCTGCTGCATGCACACAGTCCTTTCCATGTACCTGTGGAAAGGACTACTTTCAGCTAGTACAGGAAGCACAATAGTAGTAAATTTTCCAGAACTCTTGGAAGGAAACAGAGAAAGTTTGGGAAGATTGGCAGTAGGTCCCTAAAACTTAAAATAATCAACTTACAGTATATCAAATGGATTAGACATAGTAGATATGGGTTGATTTTTCTCCTCTGCAGGTATATTTGTGAAAACACAAACACATGCATCCATAAATTTATTGCCTGAGAAATAAATAATAGTAGACAATAACTCTTTCAGAAAGAACTGCCTTTGCACAATGTTAAAACCAGTGGTCACCTTTTAGTACTGAACCAAGAAAGAATTTTTTATTTCAAGGTGGGCTATGTGTGATAAGAAGCACCAAACCCCAACATTACCTCCTAAGGTTCACCTTCTGCTTACAGGGGTCAGAAGAAGAATGAATAGAGTGTAAAGGCCTTTCAGCACCTTCTGAAATCAAATTTGACACCTGCGGAATCCTGACAATCTGGAAATGATCAAAGGTTTTGCACCTTTGTGCCCCAGAAATGCCACAAGTGCTTTCCTGGCCGGACACTTGGCTGCATGCTATGTTGTGGCTGCTTCAGATACCCTTAAGATTCTTCTTTGGTCTTTAGTCTGAACATCCCTCTTGGAACACATTTGAAGTTGGCGGTCAGCTTCATATACATTCCTCCTTGTGCTGCAATTAGCAATTTATGAGAATCAAAAAAAAAGTACTTTTCCTTTGATTTTCCTGGGTGAGGTTATGCTTCCGGTTCTTCAGTGGTAGGACTTATTGCTTGAATAATTGCAATATGTGCCAGATTTCCAAAACTGCCTACTCAATGACCATAAACTGCAAAATACACGCAGAAACTGCAGAAACGAAGAAGTGGGTAGATAATCTGCCTCTGTGTGCCATTACAGTAATAGTTGTTCATACACGTTTTATGAATGTAGTTTTATGTATGTCATTATGGAAATCAAAGGCTAAGCTGGTACTGAGAAAGATAGACACGTCCCTAACTGAAAGTGGTGCCAGCTCTACTCCCTACTTCCAACTGACTGAAGAGCTTTTAAACCTCTTTTACTACATTGATTCTTCTAGCTGTCCATGCACACTGTGTCTTATAATATTATTCAATTGATCTACAGTTGCAAGGGCCAAAGTGGATCTCCAGAGAGAGGGAGAATAATTGCCCAAATTTATCAGTCATGTCAGATAAATGTCTACAACTCAGAGCGAACTCTTGTGAGTGGAGTTGGAGAAAGGAGTAATCTGGAACTCTTTTGAGTGTCTCATTGATGTGAGAATAGACCGAAGAAGCCCTTGTTTGGTGGTCCAATTGTTCAGGGAACACACACTGTTGAAGTTACTGAAGCATATCCATTAATCTGTGTGCTACGTGCTGAATAAAGGGATGAAAAATGCTTGATTCAACCCACAAAATGATTTATTTGAGTTACAGCTGATTTTTTTTTTTTTTTTTTTTTTTTTTTTTTTTGAATCAGCAGTGGTTTCCTAGAACGTATTTTGTGTCCAGAAATTCTCAATTCTCAATCAACACTTTTGTGGAATTCTTTCTTTTGTGTGCATTTAGGTTGCAATCTGAAAGAGAGTTTCAAGTCTGAATAATGTAGCTACTAGTTCCACTCTGAGCCTGTCAAGTAAGGAAAGCTATACCATAAACTTAACTTTGCCTACGGACTCACAACAAAGTTTGACCATGGAAAAATATGGTTTGCTTGCACCAGTCATGAAGTCTAAATACCTTTGACTTAAAGAAACAAATTCTTCCACTCCTATTTGTGAGCTCATTTCAAGAAGAATGGAAAGCATTAACTCATCTCTCAAGAAAACAGTGAGGACTATCAACTCCTATACAGAGAAATATTTAATTATACTGTTTGCTTGGGGGAGGGAAAGGCAAAAAAAACCCCTATGAGTCAAAATGTCACTTTAGTTTAAAAGTTTTTGGTTTCTTTAATAAACTTCTATTTCAGATAAATAAGCAATGGTGGAAGTTACACTTGAAACTTAGCTGTTTTAACTCTGGTGCAAATGCCTCAAAGGTGATTTGGTGGTTAGCACCCTTAAAGACTCTAGGCTGAGCATCTCGTGCTTCAGTATTTATCTCTAAAATTTTAACAGGCTTGAGGATGAAGATACTGGCCAATGTTAAGAGGATCTAGGAGAACAAGTTGCTAACAGTTTATTAAGATAAGAACACTGGTTTGGATTTTTCACTCAATGCAAAAAAGTCGCACCATTAGAAAGTCTCTTCATTAATAATCATTATGGATAGATATGCACACTTCAGATTGCATAGCAAGCAATAATTTCATAGTTCCTATGAGGGGCACATATCTCAGTCACTTCTCTATTTATTCAGTACTAGAGATAGACATTGTATTACTTTATGTGTATTTATTCTTTACCTCTGAAAAATAGGTGTGCTTAACAATCCAGATCATGTTCCAATATTCAGAGTTTCATACTACCTGACCAGGAAGAAAAATGGGCCAGTGTGATGGAAACCAGTAACTATTTTCATCATTTTCAGTTTCATGAAAGATAAAATTCATTTCCTATACTTCATACTGAGGTATGGCAAAAGATTTCCACACCCCAGATGAGACCAGGCTTCTCTGTCAAAAGAACTGATCCTTTTTCCCCCCTTCCCCTTGGAGAGGAACTTCAGCTGGTGCAATGAGCTCCCCTGGGACATTAGCTTTGAGAAAAGCCTCTGACACAGGTGAGCTGTGGGGGTCTCATTTTAGGTGCCTGGTTCCTGGAAGGGAATTCAGAATTATGCTTAAAATGCTGTGGCTCCCAGCCAAGTTCATAGGGAGGGTGAGCCACCTTCGAATAAAAAACAAACCAGCAGGCTAAGGAAGGAATGGGCCAGGCATGGTGTT